>JAECUM010055228.1:0-28535 GCA_016617855.1 Megalonaias nervosa
ATGTTCAAACGTATATATCTGATCCCGCATTTGACATGGACGCACCGGTTCTCAAGGATGAGTCTGTGCGTGATTATCAATATTATTCTTATGACGCTCGAATTCCAGATCAGCGTGGACGAATTGAACTTCAAGTTCAAGATACAAGTAGGTATTTCTTACCCGCTGAAGCATTTATTGAAGTAGAAGGTGAAATTTTAAATATCGCTAATCCTGCAGCACCAGTAGCATATGGAGACGATGTTAGTGTCGGTTTTGTTAATAATGGTATTATGGCGTTATTTGATAGCGCAACGTACATGATTGACGGAAAAAATATTGAATCAATTCAGAAAGACGTTGACGTTGCAACGACAATACTTGGCCTTGCAAGATACAGCGACGATTATTCAAGATCAGCTGGTCCATCTATGATGTTTGTAAAAGATACAACTGATTCTTCAGAGTATCGACAATATGAAATAGGACAACAAGAAATTTTGCCAGAAACGCCAACGCTGATGTACAAAGTATGATTGTTAATGTAGATCCAGATTTTAACTTAGGATTTAGATCACGTCGAGCAATGTTGCGTTGTGGAAGAAGAGCATTTTCATGTGCCATTCCACTATCACATATCTTTGGATTTTGTAGAAATGTCAGAAAAGTCATTTTCGGAGCTAAGCACACAGTTGTACTTGTACGAAAAGCAAGCGACAGTGATGCAATATGGCGACCCGCTGGCGATGCTGGTAAAGTAATTCTTACAAAACTTTCATTATGGATGCCAGTAATGACTCCATCAATACCTAAAGAAGATCGGTTACTTGCTTTTATGAATCAAGGTGGTAAATCAGCGTTGTCATGGTTAACAATGACCACAGATGCTATCCAGAGTAATATTAATGGTTTATTTACATGGCAAATAGCTTCTCAGCAAGGTGTTTCTGCGCCACGACATATATTTATTGCATTTCAAGATGCTGCACGGGTGGATGATCAAACACGTAGTATTATGATATTTGATCATCTTAATGTTTCCGAGGTTTCGTTAAGAATAAATGGACATCAAGAACCATCCGAAGATATTTTATTGAATTTCGATCGATTGATGACGTTCATGGGACGTGATCAAAATATTTATACTGGTTTACAAATATCACAGTTAGATTTTACAACTTTATATCCAATTTATTACTTTTCGCTCGAACATTTAGATTTAACCAGACAGTCAGTAGTCGATATACACTTTTGAGCTCGTGTGACAATAGGAGCTATTGCCAATTACAGAGCAATTGCTGTCATACTCAGCGATAAATCAATGTTACTTGAAGGTGTTGGTGGACGAATGAGAGTCGTTGATGCTCCAGTCGAAAATATGTAACACGTAATTAGATCATCTATGATAATTATAATGTCATATAATCACGTTAGTGTTAGTCTGACTCCTGGTCAGATTAAAAGGATACAATCAGCATCAAAAAATGATTGTGGATTAAAAATATTGCTAAAGAAAGAGCAGATGAGCGGTTCAAATAAATTATCTCTTACAGAACGTCAGCTCAGTCATTTCAATGAAGCCAAAAAATCAAATAAAGGTATAAAACTTAATCTTTCTGCGGGTGCCATTAAAGATATTATTAAGACGGGTGGTATATTTCCACTTCTTGCTGCTATACCAGCATTAATTGCCGCTGCAGCCCCAGCTGTTGCAAAAGCAGCTGCATTAGGCGCTGTTGGAACCGCTGCTGAAATGGCATTAAAGAAAGCAACCGGACAGGGAATCAAAAAAAAGGGAAGGGGTCTAAGATTACCAGGGACTCCACATTCATGGTACGGAAAAGGCCTAAGATTACCAGGAACAGTTTATTGATATCTCCTATGTCCAATTTTGATTTACTAGATGCTGCTAAAAAATTTAAAATAAAAAATTTTAGAGGAGATTTTATGCATGATCAATTACCCAAACAACCAAACAATATTGAAACCGGTATTATTAATCTCGACAAAAACTCTGGACCGGGCACACACTGGGTTGGATATGCAATTGATCCACGTGGAATTATTTATTTTGATTCATATGGACTAGCTCCACCAAAAGAATTCTTAAAGTATGTTAGCGGCGATCAAAGTACTCCAATATGGTATTCAACGTTACCAACACAAACATTAACCGATCCACCAATATGTGGTCGAGAAGTACTTAACGTACTTGATGCTGTATCAAAATCAACAAAACCACCTCACAAAGTTGTGCATGAATATACTACGTTGTTACATTTAAACAGACATTAGTAAATATAATGGTAGATATTTACGGAAGATCTTCTCGTGGTAAAGGTCAGCAGCAAGCTGATTTATCTAAATACGCAACTCTCGATCAACTCAGAAATGAGATTGATGATTTATTAAACATAACCAGTGTGGATCAAAATGAAGTAATTGTTTTTCAGGATAAAAAAGGACGATTAAAAACTAGTAATATACAACTACCAGATGTACTTATAATAATAATATAATATGTTAATAATATAGTTACTTTTACTGATCAGGGTAAAATACAAGATTCCGGTACGTCAGTAAGCGATTATATTAAGAAAGCTGGTGATTTGTTCACGGGTGACATTATCATGAATCAAAATAAAATTATAGACCTTGGAAACCCAGTCGCAGATACAGACGCTGCAACAAAGAAATATGTCGACGATCAAGAATCTAAGTACGTATTGGCCAACGGCGGTATAATGCGTGCATTTCTCAACATGAATAATAACGGCATTAACAATCTTAGAACACCGGAATTAGATTTTGATGCTGTGACGAAGAAATACGTCGATGATAAGGAAATTCCTCTAAAAAAAATCAATGACGAAATGACTACACTCAGTAATACTTTTTCCAGACATGTAGAAACGTTCTTAAATTTTCGTAGATATATAAACAAAACCATTAAAGATTTTTCTGGGGAACAACCAACCGTTGAAATAAAACTAGCCGACGTTAACATGAAACTCAATGATATTGTCAGTGGAATACCTAATATTGTTAAAAAAAACTAATCTGATTAAAATTCCACACGGGCAAATTAAAAATATCGTATATACAGTAGCATCAGGCTTAACAACATGGTCACAGCAAAATAACACTATTAAATATACCGCGGAGGTTACTGGTGTTTATAGACTGTCTTTATTCAGCTCTGCAAAGTTTAAAATTTATACTACAACATTTCCGTGGCGTCATTCAACTGATGCTTTCTCTGGAGTTGTATCTATAGTGTTAAATAAAGATGCTGAAGAAATATTTTTACTGGAAGCAGATGATCAAACAATAACCGCAACGTCTTACTGGTGGTGTTTGGAATTTGTAGCTGAAACACCACAATTAGTCATTTAATATAACAATAATGGATCAACCTCAGTCTTGCATCGACGTTCAACGTTACAGATGCAATCAGGTATGTGAGCGTCTGACTAAACTAAATAATTTTATCGACTATTATAACATAAAAATAAAAAAATACAAAAGGCGTATAGTTGTTATTGATGTAGTTGTTTACTCGGTTTCTGCTGTTATTGCTGGAACAGGATTATTATTATCAACATTGACGACGACAGCACCTACTGTTATAACCATCATTGTTTCAGCATCAACGACTATTGCTGGAGTTCTCGGTATTATAGCCAAAAAGATAGATACCTGTACAAATGCTAAATTGCACGATTATATGATTAAATTACATACAGTGGCAGAGGCATGCTCTAAACTATCCTTGTACATTTCTTCATGCGTCAGTGATGGTGAAATATCCGATACTGAATTTGCGATGATGATGAAAACCTATGATGATGCGTTTAAGGTAATAGCTAATGATTTTAACGAATTAAATAACAACAATAATAATAATGACAGACAGGGAGTTACTTCAGCAGATCGTCACTAATACGACTCCGTCAAAAACTACTATGATATCGTTAAGTTCGACCAATCCGGAATTTAGTGTCAATTTTCCAACATCAATTCCTGCAAAAGAAATAGCATTAGCACAATTGCGAGTTTATTATAGCTGGCCAAATATTAGATCAAAACCATTTGGTGGACTATAGCCAAATAATTCATTAGTATTCGCTAATAAGAATAAGCCTGATGGAACTCCTGATTGGCAAGTAGTTGCTATTCCAACGGGCAGTTATCAAATAGAACAGATAAATGATGAGTTCCAACGCAGAATTAAATCTATTACAGGAAAAGAATCAAAAATAGCAATTACTGTTCACGAACCAACATTATCAGCGGTTATTGAAATAAATTCCCCTGATTATTCTGTAGATATTTATCAAAGTTCGATTAGATCAGTATTAGGATGGCCTGAAGTTGAACCAGTTTATCAAGGATCACCAGAACCACAACGATCTGATTTCGTCATAGATGTTGAAAAATTTATAAAATTTCCAGAATATCGAAAAACTTATCCGTTTATAGAGATTCCGGATGCTTATCGTGGTTATGCACAGTATACTCATTTTATAGATTTTGTTCGGGGTAAAGGTACAACTAGAATAGCAACAATTAATGTTGAAGAAATTAACTCAAAATCAAAACCAATTAAATCTGAACATGGACATATACTTAACGATCTAAGAAATTTATTTTACAGCATCAGCACTTCCTACAACGATGACTTAAAAAATCAAATAATTGAAACAATACAACATTTGAATCAGGTTGCATCAGACTTAGAATATGTAAATAAGGCTATCGTTGATAGAGAAAAAACATTGAACATACCGGCAGATAGATTTCTTAATACTTACATAGTTAATGAAGACGGTCCTATTCAGCGTGTAAGTTATAAACGTTTATTTAAAACAGTGTTTCTTAAATATTATGAAATCACAGAAGAACAGCTACCAACATTTGTAATTCCGGGATTTAACTCTGAGGAGCAAACGAAATCAGTTAATGATCTTACTGATGAACATTTTAAAAGAATATGTGATTCATGGAAAAAATTAACACCTACACCAACTATTCTTAAATATAATAATGATCCACATGGTGGAGGTCGCCATATCTCACCTGGTATTGTTAATATAACATCTACGATCGCGGTCAATCTAGTATGTGACGTAATTGATGACAGTTATCAAGTAGATCTTTCAAAGTCTAACCAGGCCCAACAGGGGTATATACTATATGCATTTAGCCCTCAAGTACTCCCCGGGTGGTTAATTATATCTGAGCCAATTAATCCAGTTTATCTACGTGTACATAATCCATTATTGTCAAGAATAAATTTCAAACTTACTGACCAGAAAGGATATATTTTGGATCTAAGACAAGAATCACTTAATATTAATTTGTATATACGCTCGTAGAACGTCCGAGTAAATAATCAGGGGGAAAAAAAATAATTTGATGGGTAGTTTACTAATCAAAATTAATAATAATCAATTCCTATGATTAAAGCAATTGTATATATAATAAAGCGAGATAACTCTGCTATCTCTCTCTGCAGAGTAATTTAAACGATTATGTCCCTTACTACTACGTCGTTACCTGTACAAAACCCAGTTGTACATACTTATATCGAACAAAGCGTATTAGTCCGTCTGTCTGTTAATCCTTACAGGCTTGTTAAAAACCAACCTGTTTGATATATCCCTGCCCTATAATGTGAACAGTGTTGTATTCTGAGAGCAATTTTAAAACCTTAAAACGAAAAATATATGTATATAAGGCCGTACTGGAACAGGATGTACTTTATCGATTTTGTGTGGGCTTGGCTGACGTAGTAGTTATTCATCTTCAGACTGCATGTATTTTGACCTTAACGAACTATAACTCATACGTGCAATTATTTTATGAATTTTGAAAAACTGAAGTACAGTTCTACATTCTATTAGTAATACAAGTTCTGTGAGACAGCGCAAATATTTTTTATATACTTAAATTTAACTGTATTATTGATAAGAGAGCGATGGCCGAAGTGGTAAGGCGTTTGGACGTAGATCGAAGTTGTGCAGACTCTCGCGTGTTCGAGTCTCCAAAAATGCTAAAGATATTTTATCTTGCATTTGGCGACGGATGCTATTTATAATTGGGGGTACGAAACCCAACAGAAAAATAATACAACTTTCCCACCATGTAACCACGTGGTGGGTGTAATTTTGCACTCCCCGGGGTTTTATATGGGGGAGAGTTGTATAAAATCTGTTGGACGTAGATAAATCCCCCACCCCCCTTGTATTCCGTCTATAGTTAAGTTTATGTTTGTGCCATCTGCAAAAATCAAAATCATCACCATTTGTATATATTCATGTTCATACAATCATATGTCATTAGGATAAGTTTATGTTTGTGCCGTCTGCAAAAAATATAATCATAAGCATCTGTATATAATCATAAGCATTTGTATATAATCATACAATCATAATCATTTGTATATAATCATAAGCATCTGTATATAATCATAAGCATCTGTATATAATCATACAATCATAATCATTTGTATATAATCATAAGCATCTGTATATAATCATAATCATCCTCAAAACAGCCCCCTGACCTTCTGATCCTGCTAGGATGTCATATGGAATCTAGGGGTTCACATGGGTTATGGGGACTACATTTTTTATAATAACTATTCAGAGACTGATATTATTTTTTATTTTAAAGAAATATTTATATATATATAATGAACCAAGAAAACATTAATGATATTATTTCTGCTATTAAAAAATTAAAACATAACGGAATAAATCTCTCTGATAATCTCGATCTTGAAAAAATATTATGCGATTATGAAATATTAAAACAACGAAAATTTGAAAATAAATACACATTACCATCCGATTATAAATTCGTAAAATTAATCTATCAGTCTATGTTAGAATCCTTGGCAGTGGTAAATGAAAAACAGGTAAAGCTATTTGCGCCTCTTGCACGTTCGATCGAAAATATTAGATCCGAACTATCTCGTGAATGCGAGAAAAAGAAGATTGTGGACAATCGTGTAATGCAATTAAGAAAGATTATGTTATTTGATTCTGTCAAAAATGAAAGTGACACGGAGAGCGACGGTGAAGGTACCCATGGCAAAATATAGAGTCGAACTATATACAACATAAAAAAAAATATTTATGTTTTTTGTTAGGAAGACAGAGTTAGCTATATTCAAATATTATCGACTGATCATATTTTATTGAATATGCAGATCTAGTAATATTATCTGCAACATGTTTTACTGAAGCAGAATTGATGCCAAAATATCTGGCAGCCGCATACATTGATGGAAAAGTTATTTCCTGTCCTGTCTGTATATTTACAGACCTAATAACTCTTGCGTCCTTACAATAATTATTAACGCCATTTTTTCCACGTGCAGAATTCTGACTAGGTGTAATAGCTTGCAGGTTAGATAGATTATTATTCTGGGGATCTCCATCAATGTGATCAACTACAAGTCCATTTTTAACTATTCCACGAAAACATTCGAATATGACTATATGAGAGTAATAATTTTTATTTCCAGCACGAAATCTAAAATAACCAAATTTATCAAGATTACCAACCGGTTTCTTTAATCTGCAGTGTCTGATTACACCATCTCGAGACGCTTCGTAATTAGTATATATTGGATGTGCTACAAATTTGTGTTTCTCATAGTACTCAATTTTCAATTTTCTTATAAAGTTTTTGTCGATCATTTCATCATGGGTCTTATTTGTCTGAGTCATTTTATATAATAATATTATTTGTCTAAATCATTGTTTTGAAATCTGGTCAGATAATCTTCTACGGTTTTTATAGGAGATTTACCTGACAATGTCAAAGTATTATTTTTTTGTCATAATATCGTTTTAGTTCTCTGTATTTTTTTCCGCCACATTTTAAACACAATTGAGTTTTTCCTCTGATTCCAACACCGCATTGCACACATGGTATTGGTCCTGTACTGCCATTTTTGATACTTTGCGCATGATTTCCGCAGTTTTTGTTCACGCACGATTTATTACAAAGAGAAGTATATCAAATTTTGAGCCAAGCACATTTGTTCTTTGTTTCAATCATTATATATATACTAAAATTTTAATTTAAATATTTGTCTTAATTATATGAACGAATTATCGGCAATTGAACCTAAAAGAGCTAGATTTGATCTTGACAGACTATCAGAATATAAATTTAGTACTTCGATGCAAGATCTAACTTTAACAAATGAGGATATAACCGAACGTGTCCGTGAAGCCAAGAGGGAATTTTGTAATAGTGGTGCTGCTCATGTATGGTCAACATTCAGAGTCGGAAATGTTACTAATATAATGAATGACAAACGAGGAAAAGCAATTATTAATCACCTTGATGATCAAAAATATTTTATTTTAATAAAAGTTATTGTAAATACAGAAGAAGATACTTGGATTATTCGTGACAAGCGTGATCCAATCCGCATACAGTCAGGAAATAATATTGTTCTTTTGAGTAATAAATCTAAACCCGGAATACTAACCGGTGTTGACAAATTATATTATGAACGTGCATATCCAGCTACTGCGGTTGTATATGCAATATATCCGCTTAATAATAAACCTGACATTGGGGATCTTAAGCCGATAAAACTGTCAGAGTCAAGAATAAACTGAGTCGCTGAACGAGTTACAGAACGTTTCATAAATGCGTTACGTGGTAATGGTTTAACAGATTTAAGGCGTAAAAAAAATAAATACGTGGGCAGAATCAGTTAAAGATACTGGAGCATCTATCAGAGATGTTGCTGATCTAGAAAAAAAATTAAGATTTCCAATAACAGTGAAGACGCTGACAGGAAAGATTTTATATAAACCAAAATACATAAAAAATGGAGCTCCAATAGATATTATTGATCATAAGTCGCATGCGTGGACCTCAGCAGTAACAATATTTCAACGAGATAGAACGGTTAAATTTTATGATGGTCATATATTTGATTTTATCAAAAATATCAGTAAAAGTGACCCTGTCTCCGTTTGGTTATTTCAAAGTTCAGAATATGATTATTACGATCAATTTGTACGGCCTAATGGTGATATTTACCGTACAGAATCTCTTAATGTAGAAATGGAACATCTTGCGCTAAAATATACTTCTGACGATGTCAAAGTTAGACAATTATTAACTAATTGTTTTACTGTTCCATCTGTAGCGGCTCATTTCGCTCAGGAGAAAAATTTATGGAAACCAACACGATCGGAATTTCTTGAAGCTATCCATAAAAGCTGTGTAGAATATGGACACGGAGGATTGTGGAACACTAAATATAAGTATAATGACGTTATATCTGTTGATATGGTAGCATGTTATCCTGGAAGTTTTCTTGGATACGGAGAATGTTCTGAATACTTTAAGAGATTCGGACATCCATCACACGAGATGACCAGGGTTGCAATAAACGGACATTTACCAGATTTTGACTTAACCGGATTTGCTCATGTAGAATCGTTTGAATTTGCAGAAAATCTCCATCCGATTACTTATGCTTGGTTTGGAAGACATTTTTCAGAAAAATGTTGGGTTCAAATAGTACTATTGCGATATATGCTTGATGTTGGAATTTTAATATCTTTACAGGTGAGTGAGACAATTATATCGTATCGGTTACAAAAGCAAGTTTGGTTACCAGAACCAAATAGAGTTAATATTGATGATGCCAGGAAAGAATTTCCTAATCTTAATGAAGATGACATTATTAAAATTACCAATAATATACGTAAATGCAGGAACGAGCACGATGAAAAACTTGCAAAAGATCTTGGTAGAAAGATAATTGGTAAATTTACTCAAGGAGGAGCATATGATCATAAAAGACACTGTACAAGATTGATTATGGACGATGCTGAACTCGATTTTATAATCGCTGATACAACGGGAAAAAACACATTTATAAATCGGCGTAATGCTTATTTGTCAGACGGAACCAAACTAGGTACAATTGTGAGTTATCTTGATTGTGACTCACCGCAATTTACTCATTTAAGATCATCTATGTTGGCATATGTTTCTATAAATCTACTGTCTATGATAAATAGATTTCCTCGTGATGCTGTCAGGGTAGCAACGGATTCGTTTTATATAAATAAAAAATATACAGATTTGTTAAAACCGCTACTTGGTAATGGTGAATGGGGGTCATGGAGAATAAAACAAGAAAATATACTTAGTTATTCTGAATCTGCCGACGTTGAAATTAAGGAAATATATTACAAAAATAATAATCAAATATCAAACTCATCAGCACCATCTGTATATGATCCTGTGGCTAGATATAAGACTGTTTATCTTAATGGGTGTGGAGGGTCAGGTAAAACAACACGTGTGATTAAATTATTCATGAATAATAATTCAGATATAATTGTCTTGACACCGACACATAAACTCGCCAGAGAGATAAAAGAGCGAGGAGTAAAATCGTGTACTTATCATAGTTTCTTTAGATGGTGTGGAGACACATGGACTCCTGAGCGAATGGGTGAGAAATATATACCTAAATATATTATATGGGACGAGGTAGACACGGTGTCGTTAGAAATATTAAAAACATTTCTTGATAGGTTATTGACAAAGAATACTGCTGTAATAATGTGCGGTGATCATGGTCAACCACCACCCTTTATTGGTCAGTCTCCACATCAATGGCTGAAGAATAACGTAGATTATTATGAAGAAATAAATGATGACCATGGAGCTATTGACGAACCGCTGAAGGAATTTAAGAGATTAATCAGACTACAGCCAGACAGAGTACAATGTGAAATAATACGAGGAGAAATTCCAGAGACTTCTATGAATGATTTTCTAAATATATGGAATCCCGCTGATTTAATAGTTGCAAGTAGAAAGATAGTTCGTGATGAACTACAGGATAAATTATTTCTGTTACATAAAGAAAAGTTTTCAGATCTACCTGTACCTTTGTGTTATCGCCCAGCAGATACTCGACGACAGAATATTGATGTTGAAATTCCTGGTGGTGGAATACAGAATCTTGTCTTGAACGATATTATTTTAGTTGATATTAATAATGTTGAGAATGCGCTGAGTATGAATAAATCACCGTGGACGTTAGGATACGCTATAACTATTCACTCGTCACAGGGGTTAACTATTTCTGATACAAATATCTGGATTATAGATGATCGGATCGAATGGTCAAATTTAGTCTATCTCGCAGTTTCTCGAGTCAGAAGAATATATCAACTACATAGGGTTATTATGAATTTTACAGAAAATAATAATCAGACTGTTAGTAATGACGTAATAAGAAAAAAACTATCTGGTTATAAGCAATGTGACAAAAAAAAATAATCGTGACTTTGATATTGATACTGAATTTATTATAACACTAAAACAACGACAGAATAATCATTGTGCAAGCTGTAACTGTAATATGTTATGGCAATATTCGAATAATAATCCAAGACAATTTACCGTAGACAGAATTAATAGTGATCTTGGTCAGACACGTGATAATGTGATGCTGACCTGTCTTGAATGTAATCGACGTAGAAGTTCTGGTTATGTAATTGTATGTGGTGGTAATTGTGTGTCTTTAGGAATTACTTGTAATTGTTCACGTACAAATCCACGTTGAGGGGCAGTAGAATCTAGTCTGTAGATTGGAGGTCTACCAGTAGATCTAGCCACACTAGAAATTGTATGTGTAGTCACGCTCCAGACAGGATCGGTTGCTCTTTTTTTACCACCTTCAAGTTCGCCAGGTTCATATAAATATCTTACAGTTACATTACCTAATACTGCTTGAGGTTGTTGTCTGTCATTGCTACGGGGTATACATTTTTTTGTAATCGCATTAGAAGGTTTCATGGAAGTTGAACGAGTAATTTCGTTATTTAACGCAGCTATCACACTTGGTAATCTTGCAACCCATTCACGAGATCTCTCCCCGGACTTAAAGTCAGTAGATATTTCCCTTGCGTATTGGTATCCAAATAACCGCTCAGCAAGTGTTCGATTAAATCGTTCAACGATTGCCTGATCACGATGAATTTCAGTATGTCCTCGTCTGATTTTAACGTTATGTTTCTTCATCAACGATAATACAGCACCAAGAAATTCTTTACCAGGATCAACCTGTAATAATTGTAGCCATCGCAAAGGTCCTCGCTGATAAATTAGCTCAAACGCAGATGCAACTTCAGATGCTGTCTTTGTTGATAATGGTTCCGCTTCTTTATATCTACTTGCAACGTCAACGACAGTTAATGCGTATTTGTATGTGCGTGATTGACGTTTACCAATTTTAATGGTATCGTGTGGCAAAAATAAAATATCTGCTTGATGAACCTCATTAGGGACGTTGACATCAAAATGTGCATATTGAATTTTTTTAGGTGGTGGTAGATAAATTTGCCATATTGCCTGTCGAGCTAACCACGCTGCAGCAACAGAACGTGAAACTTTTGCTGCTTCAGCAAGTTTACTAATAGCTGATTTACCTCTCCAATATCCTTTTGGGCTATAATAAATGGATTCCATTATAATAGTTATTTAATTAATTTCCAGCCCCTAACATTATTTTACCTTTCATGGCAGATTTTACTAGAAAACTAGCGAGTTTTTCTCTGAAAGATTTATTTGGTATAGAATTTAACGCATTAATCAACTTCACATCTGCGAGATGCCTTTGTTGTAAATCTTTATTTTTATACGCAACATCATGAACATGACACGTTTGATCAATTTTATTTATTGGATACTCTCCTGATCTTGGTTGATCTTGATCATCAAATCGAATATCAAGTCGAGTTCCAGGACCACAATAATTATATCCAGGAAAATGTTTCTCACCGGGGTATTTAGCCCATGGAGTTCCTGGTAATTTTCCTAATAAAGCGGCAATATCTCCACCTGTCTTTGTTTTGACAAATTTGTATTTCTTCGTGCCGCATTTAACGCATTTGCCTGTCAGAGCACGTCGTTTATTTTTCGTTGTTATTGTCGTTAGTTCGGCAGTGGGTGTAGATGCTCTACATCGAACACAATATAAATCCATGATATTAATAATATGGATATAATTGACTTTTCGGCGACACGAAAACAGGAGCCAGTGAAGCATCATCCAGCATTACCAAATTCGATAAGGATGATTATAATAGGTCCATCTGGATCGAGTAAAACACAACTATTACTAAATTTAATAATGAGGTGATTAAAATGGAGTAAACTGTATTTAGTAGCACCATCCGTAGATGATCAACACTGTTACGAAGTACTTAAAGATTTTAATGAAAATGCAAAATTGCTGAATGAAAACGGTGATGATGTTGTTGACTTTATTACCGATATTGATGAGGCTCCATCTGTAGATGACCTAGATGGATTTATCAATAATTTAGTGGTGTACGATGACGTTATGCTGGACAGACAATCAAATCCAGCTAGAATATTTTCTCGAGGTAGACACAAGAATACAGATGTTATATACGTCACTCAGCGTTATACACAAATTCCAAAAGTGATCAGAGATAACTGCAATATTTTAGTAATATTTAATGGAGTAGATAATTATACTTTACAGAATATTTATTATACTTGGTGTTCAGGGGATATGGATATGATGAAGTTCAAAAACTTTTTTGCTCAAGCACAGGCTGTTCCGTTTGGATTTATTACAATAAATTTACATAATCCAAGATCCAAATATCGTATAGGTCTGGATAAAATCTTTGGTTAATTTACAGCAGCAGGCAGGGCGAACGACAAAAATTGAGTGACCCGCGAGTAAACTAAACGCATTATAAAAATAAAAACAAAAAGTCAAAAATAAAATAACAAAAATAACTAACCTAAAACGATTTATTATCCGTTTTTTCAAACTATACGGTAATATATAAAGTTAGGAGGTTCGGTTTAGCGTTATTGACCTTATTTTTCAACCCCTGTAGGAACCTTTATTTTTGTAAAATAAGGTCAGGAAAAACGTTGTAGGGTTCACCCTGCCTGCTGCTAGACAGCTAATCGGTACAAACAGCAACTGGACTGGAGGCGCACGAAATGACACTTACGGCCTACATTTCATACACTAGTATGCTAATTAACTCCTCCAAGCGCTTGTTCCCTCAGACGAATGGAAAATGTTCAAAGGATGTCAAATGATAGGGTTCAGGTACACGTGAATCAGATAAGATTTAGAGGGAAGCGTGGGGCTTGAATTCAAGTCCACTAGTTACGATGTATGTTGGCTTTCATGTTGCTCCTATTTAATGAGTACTTTTGTTTCGGATCAGAACATCGAATTTTTAAACCAACATGCCATGGTTGGTGTGAATCAGTCGCTGTAGCCTTACAATTTCCTACCACTCCTACAAACGTTTTCATCTCTTGGCTCGTGTGTAATCGTCATTTGCAGATACATCACTCTTGTGCCTGTTAAACATTGTTTGAAATAATTCACTTGCAATGTTTGGTGCTTGAAATATTATCTCACTATCATCATCACCACCACCACCAACAGGGCTTCCTTGTGCTCAGCCACAGACTCAAAGGCTGTTTGGTGGCAAACTCCGCGCCACCGTGGAGATTGCCCCAAACCAGCATAGAATTAAATCGTTGTTCTCCCACCCTCACCTGTCCGAGTTTCTAGAATGTATATACTGCGGGAAGAGTGGTTCTTTGCAAACCAACATGCCTCGTTGATGAATGAAAGTGCAAACTATCGAACCTTGTAGTAATTATCTTACATTTTGTGTTGGCATTTATAGGTTCTTTATTGTCACATGTGTGATTAATTGGTTTGTGGATTCCACGGACCTGTCCACCTGAACTAAAATGTTAACAATAATGCTTGTAGTTCACGATTTCTACTGCGAAGACGCAGAACACGTCGAGTAAGGGTGATATGAGGTAAGACGCTCATCGTTCCTTTAAATTCGCATAAAATACAAGCTAACATAGGCCGCGTTAGCTTCTGTTTTGTCGACATATCACTGGAAGTGCTCATCCGATGCGTGTGGAGCTCTGAATAAAAGTTGTAAAAGCTGTAATTCTGTTGGATTTGTTGCACATGAATTTCTAGCAAGATATTTCTTCGTCCCATGGGTTACCAATCCATTTGTGCCACTGCGTCCATTATAACTGAAGGGTATTTCGTGTGCGATGCAGCCATATCTATTTGTCCAGGTGATCTTTTTGTCAACTTCATGGAGGATTAGCTTGAACTGATCCTCTTCAAGCATGTCTCATGGCACCGTTCATATGAGCAGTGTCACAATATGTATTTTAGACTTCGATAGCTGTCAAAATGAGTGCGGTAAGAGTACGCGGTATGGTTAAAATTTAGGCAGTAAAATTAATTCTAAAGCTATCGTGAACAATTTTGCGTAGCAGTATCCGCTAGCGTAATTGACGTATTTATTACGAATTAGTCGGAAATACAGTTATTACGCCCTTTGATAGCGTAAATGACGATAACATCAAAACCGTCAAAACGGTGCCACCGCAGGTGAACATATTTTCTTCTTTGAATGCATTGAGTCATTGTAGAAATCCTTAAAAACACACTGGATACCCTTAACAATTTTGAGCATCAACATCTTCTAGAGTTTTGACTTTAACATTTGGTTGCCAATCCGTTACCAGCTGCAGTCAGACCAAGACACTATTGTTTTTGAGACTAGGCTAAATATGTGAAGATTGTGTTTCTGCAAAACTAATATGCTACTGCAGGAGTAGGATTATTTGCTACGTTTCTGGATATAAAATACAAAATTCTCACGATATTAGTTTCTTTATGTATTTGTAAGAATACGAAGCAAACACACCTACATTTTGCTTGTGGACAAGGATGGATATATGACATATCCCCGCAGGGAGGCATTTGAAAATACGTCAGTACATTAGAGATTGACATGATACTTTTTTACTATGATAGTCGTATGGGGATATTTGATACCAATGAGTGTTGTTAATGCAGGAGACCACGTTTATATAACATATTACGGAGCTAACATTGGTGATATTTTTCATGAATTGTTTACATGTGCACCAAACTTGCTTACGGCTTGCTGCAACAAATGCTAAACAAATTGAAATGCGAGTCGTTAGTAGCGAGTCGTTGCTGCGGACCGGTTGAAAAATTTGGGATTGCGAGATGATCAATCGATTAGAGATTGACTATGACATTTAATGGCTCAGGCACCGCTCGGTTACACTTCCATAAACAGCAACATTGCCTTCTCCTGTCAGTAAAAATTTAAATGGAAATCCTCAAGAACTTCTGACTGATTAAATGATTGTAAATTGTGGCAAAGTAGAGCGGATTACGCTTGTGGACTGGGCCTGGACGCGAGTGGCGAAGCCGGTATGAGAATATTAGATGAAAACGATAATGTATAACCAATGGCAAAATATGAAGAACTATCCGATCCTGCGTGTGACGTGAATAATTTTCAGTAATATCGGTACTAAGCGAAAGAAGCTAATTAAAAGGGACGAATACAATTGCAAGTGCATGACCCTTCTTATTTCCCCAATTTGACGTCTTCTTAGAACTCAATGAAACACTTACGCAAATCGATGATGCTAATTACCCTGTTAATTATTGACAACGGTATCATAGCTGTGTCTATCAATGCACTATATTTCATCGATGGAAAGAAATCGAATTATATTTAAGCAACGTTAACATTGCCATGACGATTATTGGACATGATGACATTTTTATCAGATCTGCTGACGCGTCTATGACGTTTTCCAAGGATGGATGCCGCGCGGCAAATGATAGCCCGGGTGTTCTTGGAAACACCAGAAACGCGGCAGGATGACAAAAAACGCCTGCTGCAACCGGTAACAGTGAACATTACAAACTTGGATTCACACTGCGCCGAGGACACCTTCACGGAAACTCATTGTCGTTTTCGTGTGCTGTTCCCCTCCGTTACATGTTCGGGTTTTGCAGAGATGTTCGTAAGGGAATATTTGGTGACAATCCTACCGACAGTAATGCATCTTGGCGTCACGGAGGGGTTCATGGCAAAAGGTTGAAATTAGCATAGTGTGCTTTTGATAACCCTTTCTATGACTGTAGAAACATGTTTGTTATCGTTTATGAGTTCTGAACCACATAGCTGCTGTACGTACACGCACCAATCACAGACATTTATGAAGGCAACTTCCAGCAGTTATCATGGCATATAGCTACCAAAAACAGTATTAGCGAATCAAAATATGTATTCGTGGCTGTAGCTCGGGTGCCAACTGGGCAGAGAGTTAATAAAACCACATTCGATCGGTAATTTGTATCTGAAAATTCTTTGCTATTAAACGGTTACCAAGAACACGCAAAAGAAATTTTACTGGACTTCACAATGAGTCTTGTCGCACGTGCATATCAGAAACTGTGTGTGGTCGTTCACGGACCCGGCTCAAAACTTAGATACACTTTTGCATATTTCCCAGAATGAATTTCGCACCCGATTATTAAATTCTCCTTGGAAAATCTGGACCTCTACATCTAGTATGTGGTTGACCTACACTTTCATAACAATTCTGATGGTTAAGGTAAAATCAACAACTACTCAGATCAAGAATGACACTAGGGTATGAATGTGAGTCACATAACCAAAGTGTGTGATTCAAAGTGCAATGGGCATGTGGAGGGTTAACACGCACGATCTAGGATTTGCTTGGTTAAATAAGATTTGAAGTTCAGAACAGGACTGTTTTTGTATTTTGACGACCAAATTATTGTGAAAGGGAATAATACGATCCAAACTATTCTAGAAATTATTGTGAATCAGAGATTGCTTCTTTGACATGCAAATGGACACTATATAATAGCCACTTATTTCATTATTGTGCCGTTCTGCTAGTGTTTGCAAGAGTCAGTGAGAGTAAAATAGTGATTTATACATATATGTTCGTTGGATATAGCCATGTGGATTCAAGGACTTGGATATTTAATAAACTTCATCGGATTATATGAAACTTTCTATGACTTCAGCGATATTCTTCGTTCACGAGATTTCATCCAAGTAAAAACATTTGGATAAATAATTCTGTTATATTCAGTTGTGTAATCACGGTAACACATAAGCTCTTTAAAAGATTCGTTCGGAATACCTTAGAACTGTTTCATATTAATGAAAACTTTATAGTACAATTAACGATTATTAGGGTTACATACTAGGAATTCATAGTCTAATTTGGTTTTCATTATTTCACGATGTTTGATTTTATATTTTATTTAATTAAATTTATGTTTTGGAAAACTTTAATGTTTGTTAGGGTTTTGCATAATTTTGTTACTTAAGTCTAAACCCTTATATATAACAGCTGTAGCCATAATTTATTTGCTCTGTAGAATTCGGTTTCAGTGAAATGCTTGCAGTACATTCTAAGAAATTAGGTATGTACTGAAGAGCTCTTTAATCGGTACATTTTATTTAACCTTTAATTATGCAATTATGGATCTAGTCTTTTTTGTTTATTTCCTTTTAGGAATTTCCCTCAAGGGGCGTATGTGTGATACTGGTGACAGAGTTCAGGTCACAATTTTATCTGATTATTTTGCAACGACAAGCGTTGCAGCACATGAACTTGGGCATAGGCAAGTAAACTCCTGGCGCCCTATTTGTGTCCCGCATTTCCGTTCGCACTTCTGTTTCCCTTCGTGGATTCATGATACAATATGTAGTAATATTAGTTGCAACTCATTAAACGTGATTGGTCGTCTTTGTGTTTTCTCTGCATTTAGAGCAGTAGCTCCAGTGTCGTCGAGAATACTTGATGTAGAGCTGTGCGATCGATAGATATATTGATTCAAATTATCAGCCAACCTTCGGATTTGAGGCAAATTCATAACCCATCTATGTTTATAAAATCATTTTTCTTGGCGAATATAATAATGTTGTGTTACATAAAACTATGAAATAGTTTCTCTATAGAAATATTTCAATCTTATAGGATATTTTTTTTCAACACTGAATGCAGAATATTTTATCTGAAAGATGAGAGCAGGATATACCTATTCTAATTTTGTGTGGATAGTATGAGGCGTCATTTGATACAGTTTCATGGAATATATAGAGAAAACGTTTAGATGCATAACCTGTAGGATTCAATATTTCAAGGACATAAATAGTTTGTAAGTAAGATATATCATTTTAAATAAATATAAATACATATGAGATTTTGTATTATAAATAGAGGTTGCGGATAAGGTAGTCCAATTTCTTATACATATTTGCTTTGTGTTGCAAAGTATTGAATAAATATACGAAACACGAAACAAAAATTGATAATAATAATGCGGAACTAAATTATGTCATTTTGCTGATGATCCCCAAATGATTTTTTATGATAGTGAAATATCTTTTGCAGCTTCAATAGTTGTGTCTAAAAAATGTTATAGAATGAGAGGATTAAACATTAGTGTTTAATTAGGATTCTGAATGTGCTGAAGGACGGGTAATTTACCTAGATTTGAAGACCGTAGGACTGTGTATGATTTTTTTATACCACTCACGATATGAAAGTTACAAAAGCCATTAAACACAATATCTGAATATCTTAAACATGTATCGATTTTAAGACAATATTTACTGTGCGAATATTAATCACTTATTACGTGAATATTGTACCACAAATTTCTATATAAATATACAAGAAGCGGCAAGAATCTACTACTAAATAACAATGTATGCAATTGAACATGTACCGCTCTCACCAATGTGGTGTAATTCAAAGACAGTTGAGACGCAATAGCCTGATATAAAAGATTGGCATGAAACAAGCATCCACGATAATATCAATATAGATGCATATGACGGGTTCTTCTATACTTAGGTTTTAAATTTTAACTTTTTTTTATTTCTCGGTCATTAAGCTATAAAAATTATTGTTGGAATGTCTGGCTTTAAGTTTTTAATTTTGTAAATCAAATTTAGAGTATTGTTTTCTACATGTAAATCTCAAAATGGTCTTTAAAATAATTATTGATATTTTCATAGATAAACGTCTGTTTAATTGTCATTAATAACAAAATGCTTGACTTTTGAGGAGTAAAAATGTTATTTGTGTGTTATTGATGATCCGAATATGAAAAATTGAAAGCAGGAGAAAAATGCTGTGTTTTTATTATATATTCCTTTGTGGATTTGTCCATCATCAGGTAATTTGTCTGTTTCAAAGGGTATATACTTTTATTCCATTTAATGTTGCATTAAACATTTTACAGAAATTTTATTTAAACGCTATCAACCTATCAATAACTGTTTCGGGATGTAAGCATTTCCTGCTGATTTAACTAATAGATCATAGCTTTAACTGTAATATTGGCTTATATAAATGGGCGTAAAGCCCGTGGTTGTCAATTGAACAACAAGTGGTTCTTAAAAACCCTGTTTCTAAATAAATCTAGTATTCTTTTTGACAAAAATCATATTATAAACAAAGAAACAATTTTGCAACGTGGTTTTTTTATGAATCTGAATATAAAATTAGATTTAAAATGTGCAAAGGCCACCATAATGTTATGGCGAGAAATTTTTAAATTCTTTGTTAAGCTGTTTAACATGAAAGACTGAAAGACATATGTCACAAGCGATAAGAATCTCAAAACGTATATTTATTGGATAGTTATATTATCTAATAAACGCTTGCTAAAGTTGAACAGAATGTGAGGTGTTTTATTTATATCACAGTATGCCCACATGTACACTCTGAAGTGAAGTTGTAAAATATGCTCAATTACCTTCATCAATTAAGTGAATTAGGTGGAAATTAAAAGTCAACATGAAAACTAAACTTAACGGTATTTCGCAAAGTGCTGTAAGGGGAAGAACGATGGAAATAATTTTCATAAAATTGTTTTGTCTTGGATGAGAAGAAAAATGATGTTTCATTTGGTCATATGGAAAATTCCAAAGACAATATTTACTCTCCTTCTTTTATAAATATCCAACATTAGGGAAATTTAGGACTTTTAAAAAAATGAATAAAGAGCAACACTAATTAATAATTTATGAATGCTTACTATACCATCCCTAAACAATTGAACAACTGTTCTAAGGTCGGCTCTTGTTATATAATATCAATATCCCAATGATTCTGCTTAATTGCTGCAAATTTAGGGTTCTTTTAAACTTTAGTTTGTGTTATTACTGTGTAATATATCTTTATATTTCACCTTAATAAATAAATATATCAATGATATATGGGATATACAACATTTCAGATGGTTGCGACGTTACATACTAAACCACCCTTTTGTATGGTTACATGACGGATCAGTGGCTTATATACAAATAAAACATTACTATTATTTCGCAAAACTATACATGGTGGCTGTTTTTACCTGTACCCAACGTATATATATAGACCTGTGTGTGTGTGTGTGTGTGTGTGTGTGTGTGTGTGTGTGTGTGTGTGTGTTTCTATAACTATATAAATATGTGTGTTTTTATTTTATGTCACTAGACAAGTGTATGACATAAATGGTAATAAATTATCAGGCTCATAATTTATAATTTTAAACTTTATGCCTTTATCTATGCACCATTTTTATCCAACATGAAATGCGCTTCAGTCGTTCTGTCACAGTCCAAACATTCAACCATGAGTATGTATGTAGGCTAAATGGGTACGCGCGCATGTAACTAGGAAGGTGGGTCTGTATGTAAGTTGTTGTTGTTGTTGTTGTAGGGTTTAACGCCACTTTTCAGCACAAGATAGGCTATACCTTGCGGCCAGTTTAGATGCTGGAGGAAGAACCCGGGAAAACCCTGGAAAGAACCAGTTACCCACGAGAACAACTGGCAAGCTTTCTCACATACCCACACTGACCGAATCCGAGACTCGAACCCACGCAGACAGAGGTGAGATGGCAGTGATCCGTAACGGTGAGCGCTTTAGACCACTCGGCCACTCGGGGCCCCCGTGTATGTAAGTAGGAAGGTGAATGCGTAGGAGAGTGGCTAGTAATCTAGTAACCTTGCATATCTATATATTTCATATTTCAGGCAGTGTCTTACCACGAAAGCTGATTACAACCCTGGCGAATTGGACGAACGGAACAAGTTTATGAAGAAACTGCCAGGCGAGAAGTACACCCCCAGTATGCAATGTCACATGATTGGATCCACTTACTGCGGGGATTGTAAGATGTGCTCTCGTCTCCCGCTAGAAATATGCAGTATTTATAGGTTACTGCATTTGTATGGGAAAATACGATGGAGTTTTTCGGATGGCTATACTGCACGACCTTGGGAGTGCAGAGTATATCCATCCGACAAAACGAGTTCATATTTTCCCATACATATGTAGTAACCTTTTCATTATATGCTCATTTTCTTATTCTACCCAAGGCTTAAATATATAAACAAAAATACACTACAAGAATCAAAGTAACTGAATGTATGCCGTATTCCAAACTAAATACACAAGTGTAGCTGCATCATTGCACGACAACATTATTAATGCGCACGTAACTCCGCCCAGACAAATTTGAAGTTAGTCGCGCGCTAGACGTAAGTTTCGAAAGAAAATGGCGTTTGGTCTACTTAAAATTGAAATTTGGAGAAATATTGTTAATGAATGCGCATTAAAATAACTTTTCCATTTGATCTGGAATGAATAAGTTTTGGTACTTTTGTTGATTCGACGCAATTTCGTGATTATGGTCTGGATTTATCTACATGAAGTAACGTACATCGGATTCCAGCAGCGTCTGCTAATTTAATCGTATTGAAGTGTGTTGACATCGGCGTGCGTGTTTCTGTTCTGTCATTGAATGATTCAGATCATAATGTGGGAAAAATATGAAGTCTTTCAATTGCAATTATCGAAAAGACGCTGTGGAATTTAATGTTTATTTCATTTTGACTGCAGTAAGGAGGATGTAACTGCACTTGGAATAAACTCGAAATTACAGTACAATTTCAAAATGTGTAATCAAGCTTGAGAACCCATGACATGGCTCATGTAATTCGGATTTGCAGAACTACTAAAGTACATTTTGAGAAAATTCAGGATGTAAAATTGTAAGTATATTTTTGCCATTTTTATTACCAGCTAAAGACGACAGTTTATGTCTTATAACTTGCATGTTATTGTAAGGACACCGTCTGGCGTCTATAGCTAGCATAAATCTGAAATACTGTATCAAAAACGTTAGCGCGGAATGTGCCAAAGCAGTTTGTATGTGTCAGTCCACTAAACATCTGCTTTAGTTCATTCAGAAACAAAATGTTTGTTTACAACAGAAAGTAGTTCCTTTATTCGCGAGAATGCAGTATGAATTGAGCGCGAGGAGTTCAGTATCGCAAAATATTGCATGATTCTGACAATGTTAAGTTAACGGAGAAAAAAATAGGCATATAATAATATATACTATGTCCACTTCTGAATGTTCTTTCCAATCCTATTTCTCAGAAGATTCTTTTATATGTCATGGAGTTAAAGACAGTACAATTAAATATTAATGATCAATACGTACAGTGTTCAATAGTGCATCAGCATAGTGGTGACCATATCATAGGATGTAAAGTAGTACGAATGATGAAGCTTACTGTAAATGATAAAGTCTTTAGGATAATAAATTCTTCCAAAGGGAAGTAAACATTTATTCATGTAAATAAAAGTTAGGCAATAAATATATAAACATTTCAAATAGGCCAAACAAGGTAAATGATATAAGTAAAATGGTTCCTTTTGAGAGTTTAAGATTTTCTCTGGTGAATATTCATGCTCTCGACAAGATTGCATTGATGAATAAATAGAATATCAATGCTGTTTGCGTTGTGGTTTAGGAGAGTATGGAGGTGCTTTAGTCAAATCTAAGCACTACTGATGTGCAAAGTGTTGCATGCTTTATTTATTTCCGTGCTCGGCTCGCTTTGAGGCGTTAACGTTATGTATCAATGAATGTCTAACCAGACTGCATACTGGTGCTCCCTCTGCCTGATGAATTGAAAACTAATTTTCTGTCGTCATCCATAAGAATATTTATCAGCTTAGAAATTTTAGAATGTTCCTATATATAATCTTTTTGACGTAAGTACACGTGATGTTTATTCGGAATACATTTGCAATCTTGCCTTGGAACTGAAGTAGTGAAATTGTAATTTGCGTCAGGTCAGCTTTTATTTTTGCTGTTGAAAAATAATGCTCTATCATCCCACAAGATGAAGTGTTTTTTCAGAAGTTACCACCTGATCAATCATGAAAACGTATTTCAACAGTATGATTTCCGCTTCATGCATAAATCACCTGTGTTTAACAAAATAAAAATTTTCCCGCATGCAACAATAATTAATGAACGTAGCTCTGACGTTATAACTTCTATTAGACAAATTATTAACTCACTGTGTTGTCATTCAGTATAAACCAATTGCAAAACTTTTATCATACAAGGACGTGGAGATAATGGACATAAAGAAATAAGAAAAGCACACAAATTTCATTATCAGATTGAATATTGCAATGAGTGGTGTAACTAATGAGGGATTTTTCAATTTGTAATTTATATAAATTGCTGACCGAATAATTGATGACATTACGACTAAATGGAATAAATTATTTAACATGTTTCTCGCATTTGACTCGACATATTTTTTCTGCTTTGCAAGCTTAATAACTTTAAAACTGTTTTAATTAACAATTGCATACAGATCGATGTGAGATTAGCGATGCTGAGCAGCAACAGCAAGTTAGTGGAACTCGAAACAACAAATACCAACAGACAAAACATAATAAGTAATTGTAAGTAATCTCTTTGTCTTGTAATTGATGTATTTGTTCTATTAATCAAGGATTTCACAGCTGCAGTCATTAAAGTGTTGTCTTTCTACTTCGTTGTTAAATAATTTACAGAACAAACAGAATATGTTTTACCAAACATGGTATAAAACTGATTATTATATGTTATTTGCAATCTCATCAACAATAAAGTTAGCAACCTTGAAAATTTCCATTTTTTGTGTTTTGTTCCTATGTTACTATTTATCATGGTATCGCTTTCAAGGCTTGTTTTACTTGCCGTCATGCATCATGTATTCAAGCAGTGAGAGTAGTGGTTTTTCGAACCTGCTGTAATTGTTCGAAAGCCACTACAGTATCAATTATGACGATGGTTTTGAACAGTATCATTTCTGTCTCAGGCACAAATCGCCTTGGTTGTAAACACCAACACGCTTACTCCAAGCAACAACAATAAAACAACTTAGCTGTGAAGTTGTAATTTCTATTACAGAAATTATTAAGACATCTTTTTTGTCGTTTTCAAGACTTGTTTTCACTAGCCTTCATGCATCATGTGTTAAACTTGCAAAAGCATTTTTATATGTATGAATCAGAAAATCAAAAGCAGTTCAAGAAATAATCAAACTTTGATCTCCAAACCGTCAGTCGTTGTAAAATTGTACGGTTATAATCAAGTTAAGTATATGATACACCAAGCATTGTTTAATGTCGTATCATATTTTATGTCAGTTTTCATTGCATTTAATATTCCAGCTCATGTTGTGTGGGATATAAAAAAGAGAACAGCTTTTTCAGTTGATTATTATGGTAATTCAAATGATCTAAATGCAATATTATATTTTATCAGCGCCAAGTATGACATAAACAATGTTTTATAGCAAGATGGACTTTATAGGCTTTACATATATATGAACCAGGTCAACAAGGGAATGACTGGTAATAAAAATAATGCAGACAATATTCCTATTGAGACTTTAACCACAAAATAAAAGTTTCAGTAACTCATAGCAGTAATTCCAGTGTACATAACTGACAGCTCAAAATTGATAGGATTCCATAATCAGAGCATGTAGAGTTTTAAAACATAACATTATTCCATTCTCCTGGATCCAATCAATAATATACATAAACTTTTGTCAACGGCAGCTATTCTTATTTCTTAGTAACACTGTCTGTTAAAACAGTTTGCGTGGTGATTTCTTTTCACATGCTGTATATAGTTCATACAATGAATCGCAAATAGAAACCGTAAATCAGTTGAATATCAATATTAAAGAATTAAAAGACAAAGAGATAATATTCAGAGGCAAAACGGTAACGTGTAGTTTTCTTTGTTAAGTCTTATACTTGCTAACATGATGAGACAGATATCTTGAATGGGTCCCGGTTAGTTTAGTTTTAATTCGCATGAGAAACAAGCAAGATGACTTAAACCCAAATAACTGCATATTACAGTTTTTTAAGAGATCCCTAAAACTACCTCATGTAGCTAATAAAATGGTTGCACAAAGGCTAATCGACACAGACATAAGTAAGACTTTTTGGAGGATAATAATTTCCAAGATATTCAAACATGGCAATCACAAGTTCGCAACAAACTGACGACTACTGAAAACCTTTCGAACGCCCCAGGGGCATAGTAGTTAGAGCGTCTGCCAGAGATACTGGAGGTCAAGGGTTCGAACCCCGCCCAAGTCATACCAAAGACTTATTAAAATGGTACAACCAGCTGCCTCACTTGGTGCTCAGCATTAAAAGTTTAATGTTAGAACTGGTCGGCCTAGTGTCAGTATAATGTGCTTGACGGGAAATCGTGCTACATGTCTGTGGCAGGATGCCCCAGCACTAGATATCACTATAAACTGCCACACTGCTGACATCGTAGCGATATGACTGAAAAATTGTTAAAGCTACTTTAAAAATCGAAATCTCACACGCACACACTGAAAACCTTTCAACTGTAAAAGTAACGATATATAAGAAATGAGGAACAAATATACTATAGTAAGAAGATTTCAGGTGTTCAGGATTTGTTCACCAGGAGATTAATTATTCCTATACAGGCCTTGCTCACTGCACAAAAGACTTGGATGAATAACAAACATGCAGAAATACTTAGAACCCACTGAGTGAAAACTACGAAGATATTTACCTTAGTGACTGACAAGGAGGAAATTGAAATAGTTGTTTGGAAAATTGCAATACATTACATTCTTAATTTCTGCAAATTTCAGAACGAATAAAATAATGAGAACAAGCAGAACGATGAAAACATTGAAAAGTGTTTTGGTAGTTTTACAGCTTTTATTATGAATCTCTAAGATACTGTTGCAGCTAATGATAGTAGTTGTAACAGTTGCAAATGTTACTACTCTTTGGTTTTAAACTAAGTAACAAAAAAAGAGAACACCTGCATGTTTTGTAAAATTCTACAATTGAATTATATCTTTGCAATACAAAAAATGAAAATTTTAGAAATAACATACAGTATCGTGAACTAAATTCCAAATAATCCTTAAAGTTCAAGTCAGACTGTCTGCAGTTCCAACTGAATTCCGGTGGTTTTCAAATAAGTTCAAAAACTGAATGTGTAGTATCGAATACTTTAATGTGCCAGTGCCTGTAGTGTGGTATGTGTTATATTACAATAAAATTATCCAAAAATGTTCTTCTTTGAAATCAGTATAATTCAAAATTAATGTTTCCGTATTTCCAGTCAATAATAATATGACTAAATAATTCCACCCAGATGATATACTGAGCACAACAATAAGTCTAATTCCTCTAATGGTGTTAAAACAAGGAGATTTTTACTTTATATCTTCCAGTGAAATAGTTATTTGTTGAATGTTACAAAATTTGTCTATTACTTAGTTTAAGACCATAGGATCCTAATATATTCTACAGCCAAATAACTTAATTGCACCTGGTACATTTTTATTTCAAAAAGAAGGATACATGATGTGCTAATAATGCCTTTATAAATAATTTGGGAACAATGCTTACTAGATACAAAAATATTTTTTACAAAAGTGACTATTTCTTGGATAAATTGTTACAACATTTTCATGGCGCTTAAATATCTGAGGCTACCAATTCACGGGAAAACAAATTTAATAGAGCATGGAATAAGTTATGAAAAAGCAACAAAGTTAGGATCAGAAGCAGAAAACGCAAACAAGACTGGTACAGATGCTGTTCAGTTCACCGTATACTGAAACAAATTTAGAATACCATTTGAATTCCTTATACTACTAGATTCTTATCCATTGTATCAATGTTGATCTTTTCGTCATAATAAACATGAATTTTTGCAACGTCACGTTAGATAACTTCATGGTTCTCGTTGCTGTTAACGGTTGCTTTTCATGACGATTATCTCGATGAATGCGTTTCTGCTGTTTTAAATTATTTCTTTACTTCGTTCCTTTGAAATTTCTTTATCTCTGCTCTTTCTAAAAATATAATACGTTTTCACATAGATGAGTTTGTTGGTGGCTTGGCTGTTCTAGAATATGAAATTTTCACTGCGGTGCCTGATCGATAAAATATGATTAGCTGTTCTTCAATACTGTTTCCTCAGGAGATATTGCAGTTTCTTTCAAAGTTGGTAGGGTTAACATAATCGTTACTGCTTTACTTGAAATTTTTCACTGATTGAATTCCTTCAGAATTAAACATTAATATACTATCCTTTTCACCGTTTCAACACGTAATATGGTTGCTTTCTCTAGCTACTTTAGACTGCCGAATATTTACCGTTTAGATGAATTATTTCACTGAGGTAACTTGTTTTAGGA
>JAECUM010055234.1:0-36153 GCA_016617855.1 Megalonaias nervosa
ATTACGTTAACACTATGTTACACATTAGCAATTATACATACATTCAATAGATTAATGTTTATCCCTAGTTTTGTACAGTAATTCTCAAAATGTTCTATTGGACTGTATGAATTGTTTTGTCGAGTTTCCTAGTTTGTATATTTTTTTTTACCAATTCAAGGTGAGCCTAACTTTCCCCCGGCCGAAGAGAACTGCGCAGAAATGTTTACTTCTACAAAGTGGAACGACAATGTTTGTACATATCTCAAGGGGTATATCTGTGAGAAAATACGTACGTACTATATTAATGAGGAGAACAATAGCACCCGCCTTCATCTTGGGAAAGTTATGTTTTAAACAAAATTCATATTGTTTTTGTTGTTGTACTAGAAAACTATACGCAGTGGTTCCTTCACCATGCTCACAATATTTCTGGGTCGATATGTATTGAAATATCGGTTATTTTAATCATTGTAAAACAGAGATGAAGAAAACTTACGAAGTTTCATATTGACGTTTCAGACAGGATTCTGTGTTAAAAGTATTGTATGTACAAGTTCAAAGAGGGTTCACGTGAATGCTTTGCGGAGGTGTAGTTTTTGTAGACTTACAAATATAGCATTGGTCTATTTCGTTATGGTAGAAAGAACATACAATGACTCATGTAAGCATATGGAATTATATTGTGCATTGACCTTAGCATCTGAATTGCTTGTTTGTTGCTTTCAGATTCTATGCCTTGACAGGCATGTCAAAGGAAGTTTCGTCATGCATTATTGAATATCACAAGGTATGTTACCTTGAATTTGTTTAGCAATATTCCTGTTGAATATATTTTGAATTGCTGACTGTTTTCATCAGTGGGAAATACAGCTGAACAAAGGTTATATAGCTGTATCCTTTTCTTTCGGATATGATTCTGATTTGAAAGTTTGAAATATTCATGTTCACAGATTGCACACGTGTTTTCTTGGCAAATATCCCACAGGTCTTTTCATTTCGGTTATACAGAAAATACAGTAACTGAAACAAGCAAATCTGAATATGTTGTGCATTGAACTAAGCACCTGAATTTCTAGATGGTGAATTATATTATTGAATATCACAAATTATGTTACCTTGATTACTTTTATTTAATAAATGTTTGCAATTTCGTTCGACGTTCACTGATAATTTTTCATACATGGCGAGCCTTTGCTTAATAATAGTTTAGTAGCAAAATTATTAATGCTGATAAATAATTATTGTTACAGGAAATAAAAGTTTCATTAATACAATTTCATGTATAAAAATACAAATGGAAAAGATGATGAATTGCTGTCTTCTTTCAGCCTTGTCACTTTCTGTGAAATAGTGCAATAAAGACACTAAGGGGTCAACCATGTCTGCGCAAGGGAAACACTGTTTTTTTTTTTAGGCCAGATGAACTCCTCCCTGTCATGTGGCAGAGCAAAACGGTGGTTTTATTTAGACATACTATACACACATGCACACACATAAAATAGAAATTAGGAACATTTAAGTACATCGATCTCCATATAATGTTATGGGCATTGAAATCCACAAGTGAAAAAAAAAGGGTTAGTCAGTTGTTGAACGAGGTTGTCAAACTCATTTGGTTGTAAGTTTGTGTTTGATGGTACATAAACGGAATAAAATGTAATCACTCGAAGAAGAGTGGCGCTTACATAAATGGCTTATAAATTTGTGTTTAAAGTAATGGCATTATGAGGGGCCATATTGAGGTTCATAACAACAGAAGCTCCTCCTGAGGTTCTGCCAACATTTTTCGTGTTAGCTTTTAAAGTGCGTACCTTTTAAGTGTGATGTTCATATCATTTTTAAAAAGGGTTTCTTGCAGACAGAGCAATGCGGGATCATATTCACTTTAAAGCAGAAGAATATCATTGCAGTTGGTTTTTCGTCCTCGATAATTCCATTGCACGATGTTGTTCTTCATTATCAATGAAAAGTATAGATGGTATAGTAATTAGGTTAGAGATTTCGCAAGGGAAATCTTCTGTGTGCTTGTTTAGCAGGAGGAAGTTTAATTTTTGTGTCTGTAAATATTGATCCGCCATGAGGACACGGTATAGTTTCTCTTGCATCCATGTCCTCAAAGTATGTATACATATCATCCCTGTTTATAACGTCATCAGACACCTTGTCTTGCCTCTTAGGGTTCAGGTTTTTATGTTGTTTGGTGATTTTAGCGTTGAGGCGTTATTGAATGCTGTCTACGTGGGGGTTGTATTTCTTTGGGGATTATAATCAGGAATATTTAAATGTATTATCGCATCAGGTAGACTTGTTTAGGTCTGTGTATCCTTTGTTATCGTCAGACTGATCTTTACGATAGTTTAGAAGGTTTGTCCATGCAGGGAGGTTCTAGGTTCTACCACCTTTCTGGCTTCTGGAATCGGTATATTTGAGGTGTACTTCACCCTTTAAATTTCCTTCTTCTAATTCCAGTTTTCGCATTCCTTTGAATTAGCGTGATGCACATTTCTATAGTTTATATAATTTGGGGTGGTCTTACACTAGGGTGTTCGATGGGAAGAGTCATCGCATCGGCCACATATAGGGCTCCTTTCATCGTGATGACCGTACTTCTGGAACATGAAACATCAAATTGATTTTGGTATGTATATCTCGTAATTAAGCTGCAAAAATCCAGCGTTTACGTCCTTGGCTAGTGTTGGCGTGTTAAAAGGTAAGTGTGATGGTGTTGGTGTCCTGCAAATTTCCTTCACGTCTGATACGGATTCTACAAATGGCAGTGACTTCTTGGTGCCTCATGATTCGATTATTTCAATGCCACTGACTCCCGACAAGTCGCGAGAGCGAATTACGCCTTTGGATGAATTCAATGACTAATGAGCAAAGAGGATACTGGTATATAATGGAACGTCTTAATTTTCTTGATATTTTCTTTACGTCACGTTCAACAAGCAAGATACCTTATTTTAAGGTTTTACGCTTTTAGGTGTGCCGACTAACCCAGGTTAGGTATCTAGGTAATCTTAACTTCGCCGGCATCACCTTTCGTTACAGTTCATTGATATTTGCAAGTTTGAGAGTCGCAGCCCAACAATTGCAGTTAATGTGTTCGGCTGAAGCATTGTCTCTACCCGTTACGCATCGGCATGGATGTTAGGGAACATACTATGGAACTATTTCTGCCCACTAACGGTGAAAGCGCCCACACTGCATTGATCAAATAATCAGATATCGGTACGTGAACTAATGCATCGAACACACCTTGAAGAAACACATCTGCTTTATGTGTCGATCTATTAAAAGTCCACACCAAAGATTGCCGCTGTGTATGCTAAAAGCATCAGCGTATGTCATTACCGGAGCGACGAAAGAACATCCGAGTGTTCCAGAACCACCACCGCCAGATACATGTTCCATGCAGCATCTATGCGGATTGTGAGGCACCGATCGTGCGAGTGGGAGGCCATGACGGCGATCGGAATAAAAATTGCACGCAGAAAATTGCATACCTGGTAGCGTATAGCTTCTGATACACAATCATCAAGGTGTCGTTGTCATACTATTTCAAGTATAGTGTCCCCACTCTTATCCAGTGCCTCGAGCAAGAGGAGGTCCTGGAGGTGCTTCGAAACCAGATGAGATTTTAATGGATGTGTCGAGTATGTCACACACCGCAAAACCTGTGGCAAGACACTAGGTAACCAGAAGGGGCGTGACCACTACGATATAACCGGCAAATACCGCGACGAAGCCCAAAAATCTTGTAACCTCAAGCTGCGGATGAACCCAGAGAAAGCGAAGATATCAGTTCTGCTACATAAGCTACAACTGGCACCATATCTTGGAAGTTATCGGAACAGCCTCGTTGTGAATAATACACTTGATCCGAAACAGCATGGATAAATACATTGTGTTCTTATTAGGAAAGGTGCAATTTATTGATAGTCTCCAGTTTATGATCAGCAATCTCGAAAAGTGCATTTCGAGTCAATACGCATGGCACCTGTTGCAGAACAGGATATTTCCCTTCTTTCAAGCAAAGAGGTGTACAATGGTGAATGCATGAGCAACTGGCAGCGCTTCAACCAATAAAGGCTTTTCACAGGCAAGTAAGATACGTCAACCTAAATGATAAATGCGGAGGATATTTGGCTGCCAAAATATATGCACCCATCACGTACTCTATCTCAAGACCGATGTACTTTTAATCGCAGACGTGTTTGATGCACTTCCTGAACCTCCCTAAAGAACGTCCTCGCTGACACGGCCGACACCTATAGAGTGCCAGGAATGTACTTGGACACCCTACTAAATTCACAGGTTCTAAGCTTTTTGCTGCTCATATAAGTTTACTTGCACCTATTTAGGGACTAGGAAATCCGTAAAGGCATTTCTGTGGTGAGCAGGCGTCATCCAAAAGCGAACAACACAACGTGCCCATATTATGACAATGGAAAGTCACATAACTGGATAACCTACCTTTGGTCCAACAACCTGTATGGCTAGGTCATATTGCAGACCAAACCAACTGACCGTTTTTAGTGGGGTGACTCCCTCTGCCACTCGAATGCATTTGTACTAATGTGGCAGACTTATCTAAGGGCTGCATCCATGAAGCTGACTTCGAGTATCATGTGGTGTTTCACGACCTACATAGATTCTAGAAACTGGATCCCGAGACCAAGAGCGTTGCAGGAGATTGACTCAGCGGCTGTCAGCATATTCTAATGAGCGAAGTGAGGGTGGGATGAAGGTATGGTCACTGAAAGCACAAAGTTACTCACCAGTCCATGAAGATAGGTACGCGTCACTAAGTTTTTCTGTGAGATGGTGTTCGACAAAACGCGTTAGTGGCATCGTACATACATCTGAACAATGACCTGCGAACTAAATCGGATTTGGAGCTGTAGAAAGACTTATCAAGCTCATGAACCACTCTGTCTTTGGAAAGAATATTTAAAACTATCAGGATCTTATGAGGCCTCAGGGCGAGGAAGTCAAGCCGCGCAAAGATTAACGACCCAGTATTTCAGTCGCGGCACATCTTTGACTTCAAACCTATAGCCGTGCATTCTACAATGACCAGCCTAAAACTCAAGCGCCCCATCAAATCGGGGCAGGCAATCCTCGACCTGAGCAAACACCTTACGTACAACGTCTACTTAAGTCAGATAAAGCGCTACGGTTTTTATGCGCTAGACACGGACACCTACAGTCTGCTTCAGAGAATCGAGACCGTCGATGTCTACCTCGATATGATCGAATATGTTCACCTCTAGGACTTAACCGACGACCGAGAACAGCACGCACTCTGCAAAACGACCAAGAGAAAGGTCGTCGGCAAGTTTAAGGATGAGTGTTCTGGAAAGAACTTAGCCCAGTTCGTCGGCCTCCAGCACATGATGTACGCCATAACTGCATCCACAAGACAAGCATTAGTCGGCTGGACACATAAAGATTATAGCTCCGGACGGTATCACGATGCAGGCATGCTGCCAATACCACACAAGACAAGATGAACAATCCTGGGTGGAGGAATATCTCAACGAACTCTTAACTGGATAAGTATACCCTTTGGTAATAGTTCCTTCGGGGACAATCTGCAGTTCACTGTAAGCGAGAACGGAGAACCACTGCCCGAAAGATGGTATATATAAACCTAGTTTGTGATGTAACACCTGAAAGCCAGGGTGAATATCTTGAGCTACACAGAGTTGTTGCCACGGTGCTGTCCGCATTCTGGTTCTCCTGGCGCATATATGTGCCTTGGGGCAGGCTTTGGTTCCTCAGACCAACCGGTCGCGTTACAGATGCTGAAAATGTCCGTTGTACGCTGACGGTGCATACGTATAACAGATGGTATAAATAGGCCTCTTACTTCATGATTTTGAGCCAGTAGCTAGAACCCACTCAGTGCATCTCGCGCTTGTAGTCTCGCTCTCAGCAAGCAAGCAACATCACCTGGGCGTACTGTTGCCTAAATAGCCGCTGAGCCTGGGTACCGATCAAACGCTCCACATTGCCGGCCTCGCCCCGACTCATTGGCAAAACGTGCCTGACGAAATGCTGCAGCACTGCGCCCATAAACTCCTTGCCGGGGTGAACTTGCAGCCGCTCGATTTGTTTTATAGCTGTATGCGCTTGAAGGTACGGGCCAGATCGTCGGCGACTTGGGAAACTTTCTTTGTGGTCAAGGACTCGGTTTCTGTGTTATCGATGGCGAAACCATCCGTACTCAGCGCGTACCCATTGGCCAACTTTAACGTGCACCAAAAACAATAGGTCGGGTTAGTGCACCCTAGTAAAGGTTGAATAGTTGACCAGTTGATTGACTGATGAATTGATTGATTGATTAAATGGCTGATTAATTGATTGATTTATGGTTTGATTGATTGATTGATCAATTTGATATTTAGATAAATGAATGGGTAAATGAATGAATGAATGAATGAATGAATAAATGCATGATTGAATGAACTTTAAACTGATTGACTGATCAATTGATTGATCGATTGATTGATTGAATAATACTTTGATTAATTGATGGATTGATTAGGATTTTACGGCGTCCCATCACTTGAAGGCTATATATCGCCACCAACAAAGGTTGCAGGATAAATGATTTCATTTATGTATTAAAAGTGGTTCACGATCAACGAGTCGTATAAAGAATAGGAAAAAGTCGATGATATGGTGAGGGTAGTATATGAATATTCTCGATCAACTGGTAATGTATGTTCAGAATCAATATTCATTTTCTTCAGGCAATATATTATTCATTTAGTGTCTCAAAAAGCTCCTTCAAGTGCTGAGCACTGTAGTAACGAGCGCGTGTAGGTTGAGGGTCGAAATAATCTATGAGAAATTGTTTAAAGGGTTCGTTGCAAGAGATGTACTCGGGTAGAACATTGCCCTTTATTACCTAAGTTTGGGTTATTTAAGTATGACCAGTTCTGATTCGTACGATGTTTAGTTGGTCCATTATGGATGGTTTTATAGGAAGGAGACAATTCCTCTAAGGATGGTTTAAGCACATACAGCTTGCTATTGATTGCATCATTCCATGATGCCTGCCACTTACTAAATAAAGATCTTGTGATGCAAAGTTTTAAATCAGTGTATGGTATTTTAAAATCAGATGGTTACAGAGATACGGCTGGATTGGCAGCGCGGTCTGCTAGTTTTTTACCTTTAATACTGTCATATCTATGATTGCCAGGGTAAATGTTCAAGCAGTTAATCACGTTAAGTGTGTTTGGCCTTTCTAGTTTTGATATCTATCGCATTACAACTTCATTATCCTGCGATAAATCGTGTTTCTGTCCTGTGATAGTTCGTGTTCGTTATCATTCTTCAGTCTGTGATATTTAGATGTTTTAAGTTACATGACTATTTGTTACATCTTATGAAGAAATATTTCGCCAATTATATGCTGTTTTGCAAGCTCATGAGATACTTATTTACCAATATCAATCGTACTCATGAATACGTAAATGGATATTACAGAACAGGGTGTTGAGATCATATGGTTTACTCGTATGATTATAGGCAGTACAGATTAATCATATATTACTTTGTGTTTACGTGTCAAGAGTGATAGTAAGTTTACAACATGTAATGTTTGTTATCGTCACCTGTGTACTCCGTACGTACTGTTTGTATTTATTTATACAATTGTCTTGTGAAGGTTAATTTCTCAAAGTCTCCGTTGACTTTGTACTCTGATTATTCTTTGATCAGTTTAGCAAAGAAATTCGGCCTAAAATAATAATAATAATAATAATAATAATAATAATAATAATGAGGACTTTGTATAGCGCCTAATATTAAGAAGCTCTAAGCGCTTTACAACATTAAACAACGCCTTAAAACATATATAAAGATATGATTACAAAAAAAACAAACACCATGAAATTAGAAATAAGAAAACATGGTGAAAATATTTAAGGTAAGGAAACATTATTATGTCTTTCAATCTGTTCTTGCAGTCGAAATAGGTGCGTTTTAAGAGCGCTCTTGAATAAGATCACTGTCTTTGTGAATAAGTTTAGTGGGCAATTCGTTCCACGTTGCTGGGCCCTGGTATGCAAAAGAACGTTGTCCATATGATTTCATTTTCATAGCGGGAGTAATGAAAATACGAGTGTCAAAAGAGGAGCGTAAGTATCTTGCTGGTGTGTATACTTGGGTGAGGTCAGATAGGTATGTTGGACAGGAGCCCGTCAGTGAAACGTAGCACAGAAAACAAATTTTGTGTTTGATTCTGGATCGAATGGATAGCCAGTGTAGGGTACAGAGCAGGGGGATGTGTGCTCTGATCGTGGTACTCTAAGGATGATCCGAGAAGCCGTGTTTTGAACTTTTTGAAGTTTCTGGAGTAGATATTGAGACGAACCAGACAGAATTGAGTTACAATAGTCCAGTCGTGAAAATACTAAGGAACACACAAGTGTTTTAGTGGCATCATCTGAAAAATATTTGCGAATGGAGCTGATGCGTCTCAGCTCAAGATATGCAACCTTGCATATATTCATGACATGTTGGTGCAATGAGAGACTACTGTCGAGAGTAACACCTAGTCCTGGTAAAAGTCCTGGTATTTGCCATTGTAGTCGTGTCTCCAGAGCCAACGATTTGGTTAGCCTCCGTTTATCACACACCATCATTACCATTATTAATCCATACATATCATTAGGGTATCTAAATCTCTCTGACAAATCAAAGACTAAGTGATCTATATACTACACGCCGGATAGTCGCATTTACCAATTCCTTAAGCTCATGTTTTCAATCAAGATCGTTTTCTGTCATTTAACAAGGTTTTTAGATACTTGATCAAGAATCGCTCTCCAAAATTGAAAGATTTTGAAATTTAATTCACGCTATAACTAACGCAGTAACGTACGTATATGCAAAAATGGAATACTAAAATATTAGACGAAGCTTTGCTTTCATATCCGGCTTTATAGCCTTTTATTGATTTTATTTTTTGCTAAAATATTCACAGTATTGAAATGCCAATATCACGTTCAGTAATTAGTTACTGCTTTGCCTCGATATAGTATGTACTATATGTACAAATAAGTCTGACTTATTAAAGTGTTTGTCTAAAATATATTGTATTAATGATAGATATAATAAATAGAAATATTCATTAGCTTTCTCTCTTTGAATATTTATTATTATAAGCACTTGGTATTTTCTTTACTGTTGATTGTGTTCTAAGGGGTCGTATCCACATAGAACTAAAGAAAGGAAAGTGTGAATGCAAATCAACTTTTTCAACCATCTAATATAACTATATTCTGCTCCACTTTAATGACATAATTTTCACACATTACATATTGACAAGTGCCAAACTACATCTGTGATGTGGGTGCAAAAGCAATCATTAATTTTCATATTTATAAGCTTGCTTTATCCAGTGGGAGTAACAATATTTTGAGAAACATTGCGGTAACTGCCACGTGTTTACCACTGCTACTACTACAAGGCTAAGTATGGCTCATTCATAACATAAATCAAACACTACAGCTGGGACCTCACTTGGAAATTATGAACGCATCTGTGAAAGCAAACATGCACATGGAACAATTTACGCTGACACATTTTTGTATCAGATTTTCTCGGACAAGTCATACTGAAAAAATCCAGTTGTGTACAGTTGGCTAAAATTTGGAACGCCTCCAAAGCGTAATGAGCATATATCTAATCTCTTAAATTTGTAGTTCGTTACATTCGATCTTCAAGGAAGTAAGTGAGTTTGTCCTACGAAAAATATGATTTTTGTTGATAGCTAACTGTCCAAACAAAGTTTCATTGAAATCGAGTAAAACAAGATTTACGCTGTGTGAAATAGCAATAACTGCTAAGGTAATAATTCCATATTCCAATGGCACGTTAATTTAATTACGATTGCATGAAACGACCTATGTGTTAAGATTATGCAGATTATAAGCCAAGGAAAGTCACTTATAGAAAGTTGTTAAAACAAATAAGAAATTCATCGGTTTTGAACAGCTGAAATTTGCTAAAAAGATATTTGGAACTGTATTTGAAAACATATCAATTTTCACTTTATGCATTGTGGTTTTAGTGGAGCCACATAATTATACAACTAGCATACAGTTCTACAAATATCACCATAGACAAAACGTTGTCAATTTCGTTTTAATTTTTCCACACGGGCATGGGCTGTTGAGAAAAAAATGTGGGTGGATTCTGTGTCTCTGTAGTTTTAGTTTTTATTAATTAATTGCAGGCCGTTTACATTGACTTTTTTTTGGAAGAAATATTAAACTACCAGTTCTAGTATTCACTTCCCATGTCGTCTGTCAATAATAAACACGACTGCGAAGTTACGTCTCTTAATTTAGACAACGCACTAACATTATAAGTCAAAATTATTTCATGGCACTCGTGCTATTATGAGGGGAGTTTTTAAAATATAATTTCGATATATACATCATCATTTAAATAAAAACTTTGCTCAAAATTGTTTCTTCCTTTCAAAAGGCGAACAGTGCTAAAATTAAATGTTTTCTGGGAAAAACTTATTAGGGAGAAATATTATATGTTTAACTGCTACAAATACGTTGTTACTACTACTACTATTACTACTATCCCTGCTCTTATTTCTGTTATCCTCCTCCTCCTTCTCATTATTCTTATTCTTCTTCTTATTATTATTAATTAGTAAAGATGAGCTCAGATGAATCCAAGCCGTGCATCAATGATCAAACTACAGGACATTGCTACCAAATAGTAGATGAAAAGACCACATGGGCCAGAGCATTCCAGATTTGCATGCAGGATGGTGGCATGCTGATCATCATCGAATCAGCCGAGGAGCAGCAGTTTATAGAAGGTACATGATATTTTCTCCAAATATGTTTTCCTCTTTTGATTTTAAAGCATTGTATGCCAGCTATATTTTCTAGATAAATGCTTACATTTCTCATTATGCCCTGTGATGAGCATGCAGATCATACAGAATGGGAATATTAGAAGTTAAACCTAGATTACGTTAAAATTGTTTCACTAACTCTCCACAAGTATTTTAGAACGTTTGGAAATCATTTTCGTGCTGTTTTAAACTCCTAGTACAAATCTACAGCGTAGTGTGTATCAAACACACATAATTTAATCCGTATCTTTCCTTGAAAAAGAGGACATTACAGTGAGAATGCTTTAACGGATGGGATTAAGGAGAGAAACTCTCATTCACAAACTTAGCACCAAGTATAAAACTTATAATTCAGTTTATTGAAGCTTGTAACAATCAAGCAACACGATTCGCGCACAACAAACATTTGTATGTTGGGGTTCGTATTTCCTCAATAAAATGCTATTTGCTATGCACAGATCTTGTCTAAAAAGAGGTTAAATTTGATATAATGGATATGTTAATTTTTTATCTCTAAAATATTGCCTACGTCTTTGATCAAAATATATTAATGTACACTGTAGTCCAAATGCAGAGGATACACTTTACTGTGGATGGGCTATGGATGGGGTCAAACATGTTGCATCCGGAAAAGCAACGTGTATGGATTAACGGGAACAAATTCACATATGCGAACTGGGCAGAAGGTATAAACATAGTTATTGCAATTTATTGACGTTTATTAAAATCAAGCATTTTAGGATGGTGTTCATATTTTCTCAATATCATGTTACTGGATATGTGCGAATCTTATCTAGTGGATCATATCTAATAAACGTTCAGTGTTTCACTTAATGGAATCAAGTATTCTCTTCTCGGATTATATGTAATGTGGGTGTATATGATATTTAGCAATGTTTGAGTCCTCAGCATATATGCAATGTTTAAGCAGAAAATCTGCACAGCTCTCAACGCCGGAAAATATTTGAGAAAAGACCACCACATTAGCTATATAGTTAAAAAATGTATCTGAATAGAAGAAATATTTGCAAAAGCATTTAACAGAATGTCTTTTCTCGAATCAAGAGCTGTAGACGCAAGAAGAACATGTATGTATTAAATTGTATAATACCGAATTTGTTCTAAAATGGATCACGCTTTAAAAAAGTTATTGAGTTCTTCATAACACCTTACACACAATGAAAACATCTCAAGCACAATTAGGATACTCATATGGTTAAATGGGAATGAAGAGTCGAGTTTCTTTAAATAGTCTTCAGGTATGATTTTACTTGCTTCACAGAGAGGGAGAAATGGCAACTATAGAAATGACAGTCTAAAAAAGCATGATCTTCACTTTTATTTCATAAATTGTTTTATATATGTTTCACTTTGAAAAGAAAGCTAGGTATTCCAAAATACATTACAAAATAGTTTCATTAAAAAGTCACTATTTTTACACATTTTAAATAATACATAGATTCAATAAATTTACGTTTAACTTTATTTTGTATAGAGATTCAGAATGCTCTGAAAGACTATGAATTCTTGTTCTGCATTTACGTACTTGGCATATGATTTTTACCAATTCTTTTTACCGATTTTAGGCGAGCCTAATAATGCCCCGTACGTAGAGAACTGTGCAGAAATAAATACTTCTGATAGCACGTGGAACGACTACGAGTGTACATATCTGAGAGGGTATATATGCGAGAATACACGTACGTATACAATTAATTAAACAATTGCAAATCTCTTAACTTGAGAAGGTTATATGTCTTAAACAAACTTCATATTTGTTGTTTTACTGGAAAACAATATATATGCTGGTTCTTCCATCATGCTCTCAATATTTGTGGACAATATATATTGCAGTGTCGGCTATGTTCATCACTGTGAAGTATTGAGGAAGAAGTTATAAATTCTTGATAAACAAAACGTGAATGGCAAGATTCATTTAAATCTCAAAATAAAATAAAAAAAGATTTTCAGAAATTTCGAAATCCACTCTAATCTCAGTTCTACATAAATTTGAAACCAGACACCAAAAATGTTTCACAACAACACAGTTGCAAAATAAATCTCATTGCTTCTTCCCCACTATTTCGGAAAAAACACCCCGTATCATCTACAAACCCAATTTTGAATGAAAAAGAACTATTTGTAGTTAATTTTAAACTGGAGCCAGGATAATTTTGTATAGAAATTAATTTATACCGAATCTAAGATATCTTATTTTGCCAATCTTTGTCTTTTGGAATGTTGAATTTAATAAAAACGGTTTCTGGAACGGTTTCGGGGCATTGACATTTTGAAACTACTATATATCTCTTTGCATCTAAGTCAATACCTGAGTAGAACTTCAATATTCTTCGTGAAAAAAGGGTGCCAATATTTTATCATGTTACAAATATAATCTTTTTGAATATAGCCTGTTTGCACTTATAATATCACAATATTGTGATATCTCGGGTGAAATATCATATAACTCACAAACACTTCATATGATAAATATAAACTCTGCTATTCAAAGAACTGGCATATACATGTTTGTCCCATTCGACAACCACGATCAATACAAAATTTGATCTGTGTTAATCGTTATATTCATTATTTTTTCAGACACCCTCGCGTGCAATTTCAAGAAGTTTCTATATTTTTCGATTGTCATAAATTCTACCTACACTAAAAGAACATCCTTTCAAAACAATATTTTTAGAAATATATTTTCGGACAATCGCGATATTTGCAAATCAATTAATTGAAAAAAGCATAATGCCACTACTCATATTTTTTGTGAAAATAATCTATTATATTTTGCCATTCAGAATGATTAATCAGCAAAGGCTTTACCCAAAATATTTGCAATGATTTGATAAAAGATGCTAGATGTTTCAAGTGTAATCCATATTCTTTGAACTTATTAATAAGTGTTCTACTTATTTTATCAAGACCGTTATTCCATATAGATTTAAAAAAAAAACTTAATTCTTTTGTAGAACTCTTGCTGTTGGATTTGGTAACGTTAAGGATAACTGTCTTTTTAGATAGTCATTGATTTTAAACAACAATTTTCCTATCTATTGTTAATTTTCTTCAATTCCATTCCCCTAAAAGTTTTTGTACATCTTGAATTTTGGTTTAAAAATTCATTTCCACAATCTCTTCTGTTTTCAGAGATAATTTAACTCCTAGTAAAGAGAAACTTGAAACCCAATCTAATCCTAAGTGTCTACATGTCTGTGTCTGTCAGTTCGTAAATGCCGCTACTTTATAACTTTTGTTTTGCTGATATTCACTTCTAATCCCCACATTGATGCATATATGTCTAATGGTTCTCCCGTTGCATACAAACAGTTATCAGATCCATCTAATAGCAACCATATGTCAGAGGCATATTGTGCCAGTTTATTTCATATTCATCTATATGCATATGCCTTTAATATAATCATTGTTCCGAACCATAATTCCTAAAATCTCTATTACTAATAGAGACAAATAAGTTGAGAGAGAGAGGATCTCCTTGACTATAACCACGTCCTATAAAAAAACTGCGAAGCAAATCCATTTTTGCATTTTTGTAGAACACCAGTCATATTATTCTCTTCCGTAGAGTACATATATATTAGTCTGACTACCTGCTCTATATACATACCTTTCATAAAGTCTTTTGGACTTTTTGTTTGGCAAACATTTGTTTACTGTGCTAGATATAACTGGTAGAGCTATTGTATAGGAAATATTTAAGAAAGTAATAGGTCTCCATTTAAAATATTCCCTACATTTATTTTTATTTGGCAATAATGAGATAATTCCCTACCTCTGTGTTACAATAAAATCCGCATGATTTATTGAATTTATCGAATATTGTCCTAAATGATTCCAAAAGAATTTATAAAATTCAATAGTGAATCCATCACTTCTTGGACCTTTATCATTGCTGTTATTTTGATTCATCTTGTGTCAGTTTAGGAACCTCAAATGTTTCCAGTTTATCATCTTGGTTTATTTGACTGATACTATTATCTTGTGTACTAAATAATGTATCATAGAGCTTGTTCAACTTATTAAAAATGTTGAACTGATCGATGATTATTTTCCCTGACTCATTTTTCACTTCTGTTACTGTTTTGTTATATAATGTCTTTTTTCCAAGTTACAAAAATAATTTTTCTTTTTTCCCTTCTATCCTTTTACATTTTGATTGTACAATCACATCTTTAACTCTTTATTTTCTTATTCGTCTAGCCAAATTTTCAAATGTTTAATTACATCTGAACTTTGTATATTGAAATTAGTTTTTAATACATTTTCCAAATGATCAGTTTCCTTCAACAATTCGTTTTCTTCTTTTTCCTTTCCCTTTTTTGTATAAGAAGAATGTTCTAATGAAAGGAAGCGGATTGTAATAAAAGGATTTCGAAGAATAATTAATCATCCATATTATTATTATTATTATTATTATTACTAGTAGTAGTGGTAGTATTAGTAGTAGTAGTAACAGTAGTAGTAGTAGTACTATTAGTAATGGACAGTAACTTTATATCTTCTAATTGTTTTCTTTACCTTTTCTACACATACTTGAGCTTTTAACCAGGATTTTGATTATAAAGGGTTCAATATACATGTTCGCAGATGATACAAGTGTGTGATTCGTGAGATATGGTATGTTGGAGACTGAAACATATCATACGTCTCTATTTATTTAGGTTATAAAGAAAATACAATGACTAATGTAAGCAGATATGTATATTTAATTTGTATTATTTGATTGATCTTTGTCCATAATTAAGGTTATGAGTTTGGGCCTGACTAACAATTATTTTTGTACACAACATATTATATATCTGATTATTGTCTCTAATTTTCAATTATATTTTAAGATCACTATGTCTTGAAAGTAAACAGCTGTAAACATGTTCAAGGTCTAGTCAATTTTAGAAATCAAGAATGTTCTAGGAGCAAGTTGTTTACAAATTTGATGGGAAATCGACCATCATCCTGGTTCTGTTATTATGTCTTAGATTTTTATATAAAGGTTGTTAAAAATTTACTGATGCATAAGAATTTACTCATTCCAAACCTTAACATCTAATTGGAGGAACCAGACTATTAGGTGAGTTTAGTTGGTGATTTAATTTAATTTATTTAAAGTATTCAATAGAATTTCTAAAACGTGGTCATTGACTCTAGAACTAAAGTACTATTTCGGAATTATTGTGAATTCATTCAAGAACATCTTGGATTATATCATTTTGATACATCAAAAATGTTGGTACATTGGCACATTGGAGACCACTAGCACATTAACACATTCACAATTGGAATTGATTAGGAACATTACTCGAATTCATTTTGAATACTATATACCTTTGGACTTTGATAGAACGTTTAGGACCATTTGGGATTTAATTAACAATACTGTAAGTTTCCTTTACATTTTCACACTTTGTATTCTAGAGATATAAATTATTTGTTGAAGTTTATTAAATTTGTTGGTTTTCTCTTCTCTGTTATTTAATGTAAGACCATAGAGTAGCAACAAGGCAAATATGTTTATGTTATTCATTGAAGCAAACACCTGACTGGTGTAAGACCCATGATGGTGACAGGCTTTTTAATAGAAGTTTCATCCAGCATTATTGGATATCACAGAATAAGTTACATTGCATATCTTGATTTAATTTGTTTTCAGATTCTGGTTTGAAATTTGCCTATTATTTTTCATACATAGCAAACGTTTGCATAATTATTGTTTAGCATCAAGTTTATATTAATGAAACAAAACGTTATGTTTATATAAAATGAAAGTTTGGTTAATGCTGTCTCTATTTAGATATATTTGCTGGGATATTATATATATTTAGTGGCAAAACACTTGTACTTGGCTAACTCTTGCCAGTACAGAGAAATGTGGCAAGAGCTGTATAAAAAAATAATCTAAAGCGCATGCCTTTAGCCCCGAAGAGGAGGCGGGACGTATCCATGCACTGGATATGGAAGTGGCATTAGGCGCAGAAACGCGCTATGGAAGGTCTGTGGGTTGGAGCGGAAAATAGCTCAGCAGCACTGTTATTAATATGTGGTACATATTTCAAAATGCGCTTTTAGAGAAACCATATTCTAAGGCTGGATTAAAAACCCTTGTCAAATACCACGACCATTTGCAGTCTAGCGGAACGCGGGGCAAAGAGTAGACACTCCAGGGGTGGCACTACAACATCTAAAGCAGCATAATGGTAATGCCGATGAATATTTCGCAAAGCTTCTTGCTAGAGCAGAACGATTGTGGAAGACTATCGCGCCACACTGTCAGAAAAGAACTGGCTAGAAGGCGACGCATCTGTGTTCTTCGATACGTAGGTGTCGAGTACACAATATATGCTCGAAAAGGAACTGGGCGTTATAAATAGTTCAACTGTTCTGCTTTGTGTGGACGACAAAGCTAGAGAAAGCTGTATCAGGCCTGCAAAACGTTTACGACGAAGAAGTTGAGATAGCATGCAGCATAAAATTGACAGTCTGTCCTGAACGGTGATACAGCGGTACCTAGGGCCAGCATCAAGCTTACGGACCCAAACTATTGTCGTTTCATTTATTTGTGTTTTTCAATTATCGTGGTTTTGTAAAATAAGAGATTTTGGCGGATACTTGAATTTATAGATATGCCTGTCAAGGTTTGCATATTTCTAGGTATCCAGTCTCGTTGTTGATTAACCGAAAATATAGAATACAAAAGAACAAAACTATGCCGACAAAACCTATGGTTTAAATAATATTACCACCTGTATGAGTAAACCTTATTTAGCTGTCAAGATCAATATCTTGCACTCAACATCAACGGGAGCCAATGCAGACAACAATACTGAGCTAATCAGTTATTAATATACATGTGTATGATCTCTTACTTAAAATAATATCTATAACGTTTTGCCATCAGTATCCTTCACGACCATAGCGTTTACACAGTAGTTTAAGAGTGGTAAAATTCATCTTATATCTACGTCGGTTTGGATAACGTCATCATTCCATATGTGAACCAAACATGTATCCGGCTGTCTCTTGCTCAATGCGCAAAGCAGGTAGAGTCAGTATTTGATATGTTTGAGTCCAAAGTGCGAAGGTGCTAACTAAATTGAAAATTCTTTAGAGAAGCTAAACCCCATCTCCCCAGAGCAATTACACTTTCATATCACGCTACTTATAGAGAACATCCAAGACATCGAATTTTACCTGAAAAGGATCGGCGAGGCTGATACTTTCCTACGGGCAGAGGCTGAATAGCTGCGAGCTCTATACAAAAAGTGTAAGCGCGAACGTTAACATGGTGGATGGTGTTGTCACTAAACTTACGCTTGTGTCTCTGGACTCCAGGTGTGGCAGCGATTTTGCTATTGTCAGCAATGATTGATGCCGTCGCAATCGCCCCTGACATTACAGCTCTAAGCTGTGGTCGCATTTATGTAGCTGAGATTTGTACCTGCCAGCGACTATCCACGAAAGCTAAAAGCATGACGAAATCCGCGTCTTGGCCTAGGCAAATTTCAACACAATCGCAGACGTCATAAAGAAAAGTTTAAATGTATTCTATATGAAGATTACTAGACATGCAGTTTGATTATAATCGACAAAGCTGCAAAAGGGCCGTAAAGTGTCCCACTTCTTTTAGTTAGAGTTAACCCTTCAACATATTATAATTAAATATTCATAAAGCCGCCAAAGCTTTGACAGTGATCTATCTATATATTAAACATATACACAAACTCGCAGCGTCAAGTGTGTAGAGCTTAAGTGGATCTATGCTATATACGAGGTTGCTCTTGTTGCCAACATTATTGCTTTGCCATGTCCCTCTCCTTTCAGGCATTGCCCAGAAAATATTGCTAATAAACTAAAAGACAACTTTGTCACTGAAGAGGTAAAACACATCCTAGGCTATATCAGCAAATACATCATGACAAGAAACTGACTGCCAAGTTCAAGGAGCGAGTTTTGCATGATCAGCAATCAGTAGGAACGCTAACTGATCAAAAACACTCGCTGTAGCCATATCGTAAGGCATGCGTTTCTTTGCTATGCCCTTCTTGCTGTATACTCTAGCTTCTCCAGGATGAGGAAGGAAGTAAGATATAAAAAGTTTTACAGGCTCAGTTTACAGCACAATGTGAAAATCTAGTAAAGATCATTTTATCTGGAACTAATGCAACGGTCTTATTACTGCTTAGACGAATAAATACTCTTCTCATGCATAGCTGAGTGATTAAGTAGTCTAGAAAATTCTGAGAGTGTAAATAACAGATTATTGTAGGAAAATGACAAGCAATATTTCTCTTGATTCGAATATTTGTTATGTTTGTTTGACTAATGTTCTTGACTAAACATTTCCTTCTTTGCTAAGTAGTTCTTTCTGAGCAGAAGGTTTATGTTGTGCCTAGACCTGGTTGTAACGTTAAGAACCTTGATATAATGAAACTAGCCGCGATCTACTACAGTCCCTGCATTTATTGGAAATGTGAAGCTGCTGTTGAAAATTTACCGATCGTGGCAAAGGCCATCCAAGCAGCTGCTCTAAGATGGTTGCCCAAAGAAGTGTTGTAACAGATTTACTTGCCCACATTAAGAAAGATCTCTTGCGGATATTATGATGCCAAAACACCTAACGAAGTTCATCAAGCTGATATTGTACTTCTTCCACATGATCAGGTGCGTGAACGATATTGTCGTTTACAAATATGCAGGTATGTGCTAACTGTTGTAGATGTTGCCAGTAGATACAAAGACGATGAGACGTTGGCATCTAAAGATTCAGCAAGTGTCGCAGACCTCTTAAAAGTATTAATGTACCTTCAGCGCTAACAAGACACGGGTAAAAAATTTCTTGCTGCAGTTGCTGCGTTGCTAACAAAGCATAAGATGCAGGCTCGCGTTGGATATGTAAACATTCACCACGACCAGGCTATTGTGGAACAATTTAACCAAAATCCTTTTGCACAATCACACGTGAGACACATTTTGGCGTCTTTTTTGCTTTTGGAGCCACCAACAACTATTGATTACATTGTGATGGGCAGTCCCATGTATTCCTTGTTAGGCCTACTCTAGCACTCACCTTTGAATTTACCAACATCATTTTATGTTCATTAGTAAACACTGAATATTCGCTATATTCGCTATATTCAGTTGACTCGTCGTCACCATACAGTTGTGATACAGAATTTCAGCGGCAACCGTTAGCAGCATTTGAACCTGTCTCTATGGATTTAGTACGTACAATCGTGATGAAGAGTGCACCAAAGTCATGTGAACTTGATCCGATTCCGACGTCACTGCTGCTAGAGTGCTTAGATCCAATAATGTCTTCACTAACTGATGTTATTAATACCTCTTTCTCATCTCGGCAATTCCCATCATTTTACAAAACTGCCATTGTAAAGCCTCTGCTGAAGAAACCAACACTCGACCATAATGATTTAAAGAACTACCGCCCAGTTTCTAATCTCCCATTCATGTCAAAAATCTTAGAAAAAGTTGTTCTATCCCAACTTGTATCTCATCTGAATTCAAACAGTCTTTTTAGCAATGTACAGTCTGCATATCGCCCTTGCCACAGTACTGAAACTACTCTTCTGAAAGTAGTCAATGACCTTCTCTCTCCTTTGGATAGCGGAAAGATTACAGTCCTCACTCTCCTTGACTTGTCTGCAGCATTTGACACTATAGACCATGATATATTACTTCACAGTCTCCAGCATGTATCTGGCATTCATGATAAGGCCTTACTATGGTTCAAGTCCTACTTGGTCAACAGGACACAAATTGTGTCAGCAAATGGAAAACACTCCATCCCAGTTGATCTATGCTGTGGTGTTCCACAGGGGTCTGTTCTTGGACCTGTTCTCTTCATTCTATACACTCAGCCACTCTCAAGTGTCATAGATCATCATCCAGTGTCTCACCAATTGTATGCTGATGACACCCAAATGTACAAATCTAGCCATCCAACAGAAGTTGAAAAGCTACCATCCAAGGCGTAGAGAGGTGCATTTCCGATGTGAAATCATGGATGACATGTAACAAGCTGCAGATGAATGATGATAAAACTGAAGCCATTCTGATTACAACACAGAGAATTCTCATTCACATCCTTTACCTCAGACAATAAATATCAGCAACACCAACATTAAATTCACACAGTCAGTACGAAACCTAGGTGTTACTCTTGACAGTACTCTCTCATTGCACCAACATGTCATGAACATATGCAAGGCTGCACATCTTGAGCTTAGACGCATCAGCTCCATTCGCAAGTATCTTTCAGTTGATGCCACTAAAACACTTGTGTGTTCCTTAGTATTTTCAAGACTGGACTATTGTAACTCAATTCTGTCTGGTTCGTCTCAATATCTACTCCAGAAACGTCAAAAAGTTCAAAACACAGCTTCTCGGATCATCCTTAGAGTACCACGATCAGAGCACGCCTCTCCCATGCTCTGTACCCTACACTGGCTATCCATACGATCCAGAATTAAACGCAAAATTTGTTCTCTGTGCTACGTTTCACTGACGGGCTCCAGCCCAACATACCTATCTGACCTCACCCAAGTGTACACACCAGCAAGATACTTACGCTCCTCTTCTGACACTCGTATTCTCATTATTCCCACTATGAAAATGAAATCATATGGACAACGTTCTTTTGCATACCAGGGCCCAGCAACGTGGAACGAATTGCCCACTGCACTTAGACACAAAGACACAGTGATCTCATTCAAGAGCACTCTTAAAACACACCTATTTCAACTGCAAGAACAGACTTAAAGATGTATCCTTACTTTAAATATTTACAGCATGTTTTCTGTTTCTAATTTCGTGGTGTTTGTTTTTATTTTTGTAATCATATCATTATGTATGTGTTTTAAGTGTTGTCAAATGTTGTAAAGCTCTTAGAGCTTCTAAAGATTAGGCGCTATACAAAGTCCTCATTATTATTATTATTATTATTATTATTATTATTATTATTATTATTATTGTCAAACTAATTTACCAGCGATGCCTCACTCATGTCTGCTTACACATCATTGGTGGTATTATGCATCAAAAACGGATCTGTGTCTGTGTACCGGATCTTGATGCCACCGTTTTGGGGATGATGATGTTGTAATAAAACCCGTACATGAGCAGCTTAGATAAGACCAACACAGATGCACCAACATGGTGTTACGAGTCTATGCTCTTAAAAGAAGTGAAAACGAGAAACGGAGGTTACGGTTTTGCGAATTAAATTCCAAAATTATTCTAGAATTACAGACACAAGTCCTAATAATTTAAAGTACTGAAAAACATTGAAAAGAAGTCAAAAGCTGAAAGTGTTGATGTGTCTGTCGTAACCTGTGTAATCCTGAAGTGTCAAGAGGCTTTTGTTGAATTGCAGTAATATATTTCCATGTTTGAATCCACTATAAATTCCAGTGTCCAAGAATGTTATCAGAGCACTTTTGTATTTCCAGAGAAGATAATCACTTGAATTCAATAATTTGAAGAGACAAATTCCAATCCAAAACTAATTACTTATCACAACATATAAAACTACCTGATTGTGCTAGATCTTAAAGCACGAACGAAAACTCCTTTCAGTAACAAGATAATATAGTCTTCTGCCTGACCTCAGGTCACAATTAACATTTTATAAAACAAAAAACCATTACCTAATGGAAAATAGCCTTCTAGAAAGTTCACATTGTTAGCAAAATAAAATATTAGTTATTATTAGAAAGTATGTTGCTAAAATTGTAAGATATAACCTGGACTATGTCAGGTACACAATGGGAATCGCAATAACCTAGAGACACACCCAAATAAACATATTGAATTCTATTAATAATGATCCTGATATTAAACCCATACACATAGAGAATAGTTTAGCTATGTTTTAAAATATAAAATAAAAAAATCAATAATTCATGTCAAGTAGAAAATAAACATGATTTTAGACAAGGTTAAGTGCAGCGTACAATGCTACATTACAATAGCATATAATGAAATGCAAATTAGGTATAGACAACAGTAGATAGGCATTGTCAGCTTCAGTTTAGGTCATTTACTATGAACATCAACGAGTCCACCATTTGGGACTTGAATGCCGGGTCAGCAATAAGTCTCCGAAGCTTGTCTTGTTTACTATCACGGACAAACTTGAAGCGAATTCGTTTCCAAAGTTTATCCATACTCTTGCCGAACGCAACAATGTTTATGTGTTTGAAGAAATCATTTTGAATCTCTTTAGTGGCGTCTGCGCATAGATCCGTATTCATTTGATTGTAAGGGACCATCCATCCTCTTGGACGAAGCTTTTGCACCTGGTGGATCCGTGACACACGCATGCTCAATCGCAGATATAACTGCAAATTACGTATGTGAAATGCATAGTTGTTTTAAGTTTTCAGGTGTAATATTAGCTTAGTACATTCTCTGTACAGTCTCATTTATAATCGAACATTGATATGGAGACAACCACTCGATGTAGCTCATCTGGTTACTTCAGGTCAGCTTCATAAAAGCCTCAATATCGCTGTTAATGTCGTATTTGTGAATGTTTACGATGTAAACCCCACCAACAGTAATGGGCTGCACCATTGCCCATTTATATAGATAGCTGGCGTCAACATACATGATGTAACTCGTTGGGACAAATGGATCATACCCGTTTATGTTTGGTTTTTGGGGTGCGTCTAGTGGTGATTCGATATTGCAATACCGCTATGAATACCGCGTTCAATAAACATATACTGCTCTATGTTGGTGAAGAATACGAACTCAACCATGTTGGTGAATGATACGAACTCAACCTTGGTTTTTGTCTGCAGTATATCCCAAACCATTCCTGGTGACGAACAGTAGTGCGCGGGATTGAACTTTTACACATGTATGGCTGTATCACAAAACGTCTCAAAGATCCCCGTGAGCAAAGGCACTTCTGTTTTCAAATACAGATCATGAGAGTCATCAAGGTTTTGACAACGAAACACTGACCAGATTTTATGTGTTTATAGTCATTGGCGGAATTACTTTCGTGAGACAACGATGAATGGAATGCCTTGATCATTGAAAACTGAGTTTCAGTAAACGTTTCCCATCCATTCATGTCATCGTAGGGATACACTCCTTTTCTAATTATCAAGTGAAGGTTTCTGGTACCTTATCGACGAGTGATCGTAAAACAGTCATTGCAAAGGCACTGCACAGCTTGTCCAGGCTGGAATTCAGAAACTTAAACGAGTGAATGAACTGCAGCAGAGCCAGCATAAACGTCATGTATTTTTCCATGTTGTTGGGGTTTACTGTTATTGGCGCATTTGATTACATTATTAAGTGGTCACCATAATCACACATGTTATAAAGTACCACAGGGATTTTTGGTTTGTTTGGGTAAATTCGCAACAGTAGATCGCATGCGTTGTGTGTAGCCCTCTATACATACCAGAAATATGGTAGTGTTCACGTACGTTTTCGTTAGTGGAGTTAAAAGCGCGATCGCAGATCCAGCAATGAGTGGCCGTGGACAATTCGTGAATGTTATCGATAGTCATAATCATGAACGCCGGCAAGGAGACCTGTTGCCTGATACATTTCAACGTAACCTATAGACATTTAAGAATAACAATAACCGAGTCCTGGCCACGATAAAACAATGTTTACTCAGTTTTTCTGTCGCATTCTGAGTACAGTCGAACAAAACCCAAATGGGACCTGTTTAGCGATTTCGATTGTGTTTGACTGAACGTCGTTGGAAGCTTCTACTAGAAGCTTTAATCATTCAAAGTCTTCGTAGATGATATACGGTAGTTTCATTCTTCGTTTCACCACAGTACCTTTCAGAAATATTTTGCCAACAATTGGCATGATAGTGCTGATTCCACTGCAGTATAAATCATGTTCATCAAGCAGCCGTTGGGAACGACATACACACATGCAACATCTGCATAGAGATTTCTTACCATCGTACTTACCATGCCGTTTATTATTCGCTAAAAATTGTTGATCCACACGTGATGGTATAATGACTCTGGGTTGTGCAACATTAAAATATCAACATTAGATTGTCTTCGTACATGTATTGGTTGCCCATCCACACGTGATGGTATAATGACTCTGGGTTGTGCAACATTAAAATATCAACATTAGATTGTCTTCGTACATGTATTGGTTGCCGATGTGGCTGCATATCTTTATTCAAAACAAATACATTAACATCTCTGCCAAGTATAAGTTGTTCTACATTACTAAACTTAAGTTCACCCATATGTAATTTATATTTTGACCTGTATTATCGCTCGCAGGTTACAATGTCGGCAAGATCGCCCCTTCAAAACGATTCTCATAATTTGTCATATTTACTACAGTACGCATCGGTACGTATAATGGGGGTAGAAATGCAAATCGATCCACGAATCGGGTTAAGTGAGGAAGTATGCAGCTGAACTTCCACTTCAGTTCTCTTGGTTATTGTAGGATATTGATATAATACTGCGCTACAGGATAGTGCTTGATAATACTAGTTATAATCTCCGCAGATTACGAATGAAAATTCTCTAACCTGAATGATATTATAATTTGTATTTGATGTTAATTCTGCCTAGTATTATAAAGCATTATTCTGTAGAATCCAGGGAAAGCACTTTCCCTATAGTTTGGTGTATATTGTAATTTTCTATGAACTATTCTATATCTCTTGATTTCTGTCGCAGGAATCCGGATTGACTATGTAGTTAAATGAGAATTAATTACTGGGTCGCAATGCAAGTGTGTCTGCTACGCATGAGTGAATATACCACCGACTTTGCCTGCCGGCAAGGCTATGGGTGCAGTTTACCCTCAGACCTTGGTTCGAATTCCACAGAATACTAATTAAAAATTCTCTAACTTATTTGAGAGCATTATTTGCTTAATATAAAAAGAAACATCTCACCTCAAGCTGTGCTCGTGAACTGGTATCGTTGCAATTATAGGCACGCTACCATTTGAAAGCTGATATACATGACGTTTTTACGCTCAAACAAATATATGTAGTCCATATAAATTACAGCGGTTTGGATACAATCCAGATGAACCACAAACGTGCCAAACGACATACTAGGAGGCAAAAAAGGGTATTCAAGTTAAGAACGTATCAAATATTTAAGTGTGCCTCGTCCTTGTAATTGACGTCAAAACTTAAATCATCATATTGGTTTTCATGTTTTTTATACAACCAACTCAAGTGTCTACTTTTCATCAATTATTAAGAAAAATATTATTTTGCACGAGTTGGACTAGAATCGGTAATATTCTCTCCAGCAATATACCACTCTTACTAGCTCTGCCACTGACTACAATTAGAAAATAAATGAAAAAACCCTCTCATGCTTGTAGTTAAGAGGCTCACTGAAAAAAATGCACTGCTCCTTTAATAAGCTAGCAAAAATGCTATATACATATCCATAATCCCTGTGATGGTAAGCATTCATAGTCTTGAAATAATCATTTCAGGTCTCATATATTTGCTAGCACGTTCAGCAGACAATAATTTGAGTAGATTTTTTATTGGAGACTCTGGCTTATGGATAAGAATCAAGAAATGTATAATTTACTTTGAGATATTGACACGCCAAATTTACACATTTCTTGATTAAAACTGTTTTTCTTTGAGAATCTGCAAGTGAAGAACAGAATTTAGTACATCCTTATAAAATAACAAGTTGCTAGACTAAAGAAATAAGACAGATATCTAACTAGTGAATGCAACTATTGCTCGACTGAACAATTATACACATCCATTCATGTCGAAAGATTGTGGCCATGCAAATCATGTATGTACTCGTTTGGCTTACGTACTTGTCAAGTTGACGGATGTGTACTTTGTTGTAATTATTATTATTATCATGTGCAGTGCGTGCTCAGCCATTTGACAGTGTCATCATCAGCAGGGTGCATAGCATTCAGTCCACCGGGGATATTTGTAATGAAATAGCATTTTTGTATTGATCTTGGACACATCCCTCTATCTACGAGTGTGTATGTCTGAGTGATATGAGGCCAAAGTCATGGGGGGGGGGGGCAGAAAGCTTCGATCAGGAAGAATATCTATATCCGCTATTCACTCCTTCTCGACTCACACTGAGTCGCTTCAAAGGAATTGACAAAACTGATGCAAGCAATAAAACAAAATGAAACTTTAATTTTAAAGAACGTTACCTCTTTGTAGATTTAATGGAACTACTAACTGCAACTGGTGGATATTGCGCTGTATTGGTCTCAACTTCAATGATAAAATGGTATTAAACTACAATAGAAGGAGCAACATCGCCTTCTTTTCTTTATCTAAGTGACATAGTCGTATATTATATCCCAAATAAGTCGCTCTCTCTTTGTCCACACACGATTATTAGAAACCGGACGATATTAAAGTATTCGTGATATACGTGCGCAAGGGGATTACCATGAAGATGACATTATTATGTTTGTTCTTTTATTGACTAGGGAATGTGGGTAAATTGTGAAGGAATGTTAAGGGGTCTGTTTCTTGAAACGCATTGTTTTATTGTAATTCTTCATTGAACTTTGGATTAACTGGCTATAATGTGTTAGCTAGCAATGAAACAGGCTTGGTACACTCATGTGTAACGGTGAAATATGGCACTTACTTGAAAGAAAACGTATTTCGAGAACTATTCTGAAGGGGAAACCTTTTAAAATTTTAAATATATTTGCTATATCGATAACATTTTAATCATACTTCTGCTGATGATAGTCATTATCATAAATATTTTATTTTATTAATAGTAGTAGCAATAGTAGGAATAATTTAATTCCTTATCGAGCGTCTCGCGCTGTCAAAGTATGGGTTCTTTACTGTACACGTTTTCGTTTTTATTTTACCTAGATTTAAATTATATAGGATTTTCCTTAGAACATAAGGCTGCAATACAATGTTGTCTGTCTTATATAATTTTCATTGTTACGTAATACACTTAGTATTGATTCATTTCTTAGTTATACATTTTAAGGATGACTTTAAATTAAGTTGACAGATTTGCAGATTTTCAGTTATATATATATATATATATATATATATATATATATATATATATATATATATATATATATATATATATATATATATATATATATATATATATATATATATATATATAATTGTTAATAAAGAATTTAATGTTGTCCGAGGAAGACATATATTTTTGTCAAATAATGCGTATTATACAATGCTATTCGATTTATACCGTAATATCAATTATATACTATAATGTGATAACATCAAAAATGGAGTGGTATATTATTATAACTATTATCATTATTATTATTATTATTATTATTATTATTATTATTATTATTATTATTAACAAGAATGCACGAGAAATCTTTCTGTTAGCGCCAGGTACATCACAGCCACTGGTTTTGGTGATAGGTGTTGCTGTGGGGTCGGTGCTGGTACTTTTTGTGGGGATTCTTTTACTTGGCTGCTTGATACATAAAAGGTAATGATATGCAATACGTTCTATGAAGTTTACTGCTGTTAAATCGTTTTTTGAGATAAGGTACCAGTCAAAATAATATATTGTTCTTATGAATGAATAGTTTATATTGTTCTGATAGCTGAGTCTATGAGAGTATGTTCTCAAGCTAGAGATTGAAACAGAAATTTGACTAATGCATGTAAAAAATTGAAAAGTTACTCTAGTACAATTTAGAAAATTCTAAATTATTCATCTGAGTCAAATACGTTATGTTTGCCAGTCCTGTGTAAAGCTTGTATTGTATATCGATCTTAAGAAAAGTACTGCTGGTAATAAAAGTTGCTACTATTCTCTGTAATGATCAAGTTGTTTCCCGAGTTATTTGCGATTCGCCGCTGAACACTTATTTGACCAAGAATTTGGCTTCTAGCATCAGCAATAGAGTACTAGTGAACAGAATATATCAATCAATGCATTTTGGTATATTTATATATAAAACCTTAAATTTGACTCTGGCGATAACACTTTATACAATTTAAAATTTTAGAAAGAAGTCCAAGAAGAAGAAAAGAGATGAGGCCTACCAAGAAGTACAGGAAATGGAAACGAACAATATAGAGCAAGCTTATAATGAAACTGCTGACATATCTGACACCTACTGTACCATCGATGACGATTCTCCGAGTCCCGACGAGACACACAGGAAAGAAATATATCGAAATTAGGAACTGCAAATAATGCTTAAAAGGAGGAGTATTCTTCTCTAAACAAAGTTGTCCTGGATGAATGCAATTCTGACTCTGAAACAACCGACATCCGTCGATATCAAATTCTTCCCCTAGCGAGATTAAAAAAAGTAACAGATGTCAAACTCATATAATATCATGACCACATTTTAAATGACAAAAACTTGTTTTGGTCAAACGTTTGATAGTTTATTTTCCTTAAAAGGTACTTGACATATATTTGGGAACAAGACTTGTTTAATTTTGAAAATTTACTGATCTTTAGAATCACAGTATATTATGTTCGGATCAAGTAACAGCTCGGCCATCTTCATCATTTCCATACATAGCTGACTACTTCAAGCAGTTTACAATGCTTCAATATAAGATGAGAGACTCTATTGGATTTTTCTCAATTGTTTGATTGAACAACGTTATAATCACTCAGATTTATTTCCTTAGTCTGTATGTAAGATTACAAACCTCTGAGTACCTCGAATAATTGCATAAATAATCTCGTTATTTAACTCTTCACTATACATCGTCTTTTATGGATTGTATCACTGTTTCCTATTATAATGTGTTGCGCATCTTAATTTCGTATCTGGTCGTTATGATATTTTGAAAAATATCAAAACCGCCGATTGAGATATAAGACAAAACATATTGCTATACAAAATGTTAAAGGAAGAGACATATGAAGCCTATGTATGAATAATTAGAAACCAATAATTAGATACTCATAGCTCCCTTTAAGGGAGGGGAATTTAATATGATTCACTTGCACTCATTTATGTGTTATATAAAACTTTCCTGGATAAGCGCCTTATACTGAACGAAGATGGTTTATCGCAAAAACTTGTTTCCAAACAAGTATTTGGAAAATTTGGAGGTCATGAGGTACTAAAATGTGGAGAAAATAAATTGAAAGAAATCTCTTAATCAATTAAAAATCTTTTGGTGTGATGTTATTTATGCTTTATCTCAATGGAAAAATTAACCATCGACTGTTCAGGAATACTTTTCTCAAGAAAATCTAAATTTAGTAACTATATACATCTTTAAGTCATATACAAGGTAGAGAATATACACGGTGTTATACTTATTAAACACCTTGTTGATGCACAAGGATATCTGTTACGTTTTGACGAAATGAAACAAACAACACATACAAATAAATTTACACAGTACTTCGCTCTTATCACAAGCATATCAGTAAAGTGGAAAAGAAAATTGAAAGTTGTTTTGAAAGTGGAAATATGTTCCATGTAATACTCGACAAAAACCTCGCTATTTAGGGTATGAACAAAGAATAAATGTATTTATAAAGATCTCATAAACACCAAGACACAAAAGCCAAATGGTAGATATGAAACTTTGACCAGGCAGCTAGGGTGTGCAATTGGTGTAAATGAAAGTCCATCGTTTTTGTTTTGCTATACTTTGTAGAAAAGATACAAAACTGATTAGCTTAAAGTTTAGATTTCTATAGGAGGGAAGAGAACAAATTGAACACTTATTCTATGACTTCAGTAACTGAATATTTCTGGAAATCATTTGTGGAATGGATCCAAACTTACTACCCAAATTTTAAAATTACACGAAAAGATGTATTTATAGGAAATAAAAAACTTTGATGATCTTGTCAGGTTTCTAATTTTGCTTGCAAATATGTTATATACAGATCACGTTGTGCGTCAAAAATCACAAATCTCACCTGTTATAAAAATTTTGTTTTATCATACAGAAGGCTGGAAAAATATGTTGCCAAAGTGAATAACAGAACTGATGAGTTTAAGAAAAATTGGACCCTTTTCACTTTTTCGGTTTCACTTAGCGTTTATTTACATTCTCATCAAAGAAACAAACAGACAATGTAAAACACGTTGGGATTTGTAAATGAGAGGTTCTTTTGTACAATATTTTGAGAGTATACGTGTCTGAGTGTGAATGTGTATGTATGCGTGTGTGCTGTGCCTAAGTAAAGAAACATGAGTAAAGCTCAGGATGGGAAATAATCTTAAGATAATGCTCTCAGGTGGTGATATAGGGGAAAATGTAAAATCCTGACAACTTATGTTCAATCAAAAAAAAAAAAATAAAAAAAAAAAAAAAAAAGAAAAACAGAGAAAGCTTACATGAAAAATGACTGTTGGACATGACATGAAATGTTATTAGTCTATTGAATAAGAATTGAGTATGACGATGTTTGTTGACAGATTTAAATATAACCGGAGTTCGATATTTTGACGTATGTTATTCTTTAAAAATTAACAATAGAGGGCAAATAACTATTAATTCTACAGTACTACTACTATAAGAAACGACGGTGCAAAACTTAGTTAACTGCTTATCAATAATCATTATACTTTTGGAAAGAGATCATTTACTATTTTCCAACTTGAATTTTAGTTCAGAAGGGGTTTACAGGCTATTTCCTCTTCTATGGGTAGAGTACAAACTTTCAAAAGTGCTCAAGAAGGTCAAGGCAACCACAGAAGCACATTCACTGCACGTGTAATGTGCAAATAGGTTAATAGTGAATGGAAGTAAAGCATACATGTTAGTAATGTTCATAATCTCAGAAACGAGATTCAGGTGACTCAGTTCTGATTTGTGATGTTTTATATGCCCTCTCAGAGAAGGTAAAGTAGCAAGGATGAATAACTATTGGAATCAAACCCCAGGCACAAACGTAACCAATATAATAAAATACTGAAAAAGCATGTCACAATGAACCCGTTTTACCTGCAACACTATGTTCATGCTAAGATGCACACACATTATTAATTTGATGACAATATATCAAGCTGATTAAAAAATGAAGCTTGCGTAGGTAAACTGTACAAACTTTATAAGCAATGTTTAATAATTGCTAAAATGTCGGCAACTCTATGTTGAAATGTGTAGCGTTCATCCATCCTAAGATGTACTCAAATCATAAGTTTGGTGGCAATAGGTAAAAGATCTTAACATTATAGGATGGACAAGATGTTGAAACGTTTGTTCTGAAACAATGATCCCAAGATACACACACATGTATGTTCGATGCCAATAGTTGTAATTGCAAAATAGTTGCAAGGGAGACAGAAGCGATACATATAACAATTGAGCAAATTTGAATAATTAAGGAAAATAAGTCACATCCACCTGGTTGTTGGTACAAGACACATACATCATTCAGAGGTGTAGATGATTGAAGTAGCCATAATTTGCAGTCTGTAAAGATGGGAACGACGAAAGAACAAAGTTAATCCTATATATTTTCCGTTTAACGAAGAGGGAGAGTAATTAATGGGTTCGAAATAGTGACAATGAGACTTAAATGTTAAAACAAGGGGTTTGCACTATAGGGTCAAGGGGAATTTAACATGGTAGGGCAGTATAGCGACAAGGGGAATTTGACATGGGTGACGTCATGACACGGGACACTGGGGAAAAATGGCAACAATGTTGCAAGTGGATGACCTCAATCGGGCGGCTACTGAGTAACAGTGCTACAAGTGGCTCACGTGATAACGCGCTACTATAGATAGCTAGGTGAAATGAATTTGATAGGGGCAAAGGGAGTTTGATAGAACCAAAACAAAACACACACACGCACACACACTCCAAACGTCCTGTTTTAGCTTCGAGAGTAAGAGAAGGAGATATAATCTCACAAAAATACTATCTCTCACATCAACTATATCATTTAACACCTCTTTAAACACACTATCCCAAAGGTCTTGTGTGTTAGCTTGGAATGTAAGAGATGGAGATAAAATCTTACAAAGAATACTATCCCTTTCATTAAAAAAATACTATTCATCACACCAATTACACCATCAAGCTATATCATACTGACTATCACAACATGCCCTGTTTTCTCTTAGAATGTAAGAGAAAGAGATGAAATCCCATAAAACATACTCACATACCTTATATACCATTCCTTTCCCCACTCACTATAAAAACAGTCTTGTGTTAGCTTAGAGTGAAAGAGAAGTAGCTGAAAGAAAACAAAAATATACTATCCCGTAAACCTCAGACATAGTATTTATCACACCACCTATACCATAAAGCATCCCATTACCATCCAACACCACATATACACACTATCACAAGAATCCTGTGTTAGCTTTGAATGTAAGAGAAAGAGATAAAGTCTCACAAAATATATTATCCCTTACATTATAAAAATACTATTTATCACACCATTTATATCATTCATCACCCCACACGCGAGCTAAACTGTTAGCTCAAATACATGCCAGTTAATCCGTAGATAACATAAGTGAGCCTGAATCAACGCTCTCCACTTCTACCACAAAACCATTCAGCCCCCCAAAAATCATTCTTCCCCAAATTATTGTCACATTTGAGAGACGCAAAAATGCACTTCCTGAAAATTGAGAACGAAGGCTTACACCTACACCGTGAAATGTAAAGAGTTCCAGTAGCGTGTAAAACTTAAGTCGAATTAAATTTTCTAATCAAGATGAAACGATGATACTTTTCCAAGGAGAAAGCAGACGCCAAGCGACAATGGCGATCCGTGTCACACAATACTTTTGAAAATGTGTTAGCAGAAGTTTATGCTAACAATCTTGAAGATGATACAATTGTTTCATATCCAACACCATTCACTGAAGAGCGAGATGGAGAGGTTGAGAGAGAACAAAAAAGGTGGTACATCTGAAAGATGACAGAACGAACGAAGACCATCGAAGAAAGACATTCGTTTCATAACTCACGAAGATTATTTTTACAATTTGATAACCCCAAAAGTGACTTCCAGAAAAACTGAGAATAATGACATACACATACACGATGAAATTAAAGGTCAATGGTTGCTGTGTCTTTGTATGTAATGTTCATATTAAATTTTGTATAAACGGTATGTGTGTAAGCAAAAACAAACACGCACACTGACATGCACGCACGCACACACACACACACACACAAGTGTTACTGCATTAAGTGACAGTAGAACGGATGGTACTGGAGACTAGTGCTTCGTGAGCTGGACAGACTGAATTAACAGAAGGAAATAAAGGAAGAATGGCAAAAGCATAAATGTAGGACACCATCTTTGGTTCTCTTTTTTTGTTTCGGTATTATAGGATAAATATAATTAAGACAACGATACATTCTGTGTGAGAAATGTTCATTGTTTTCATTTATTCATCAATTTCATAAAACAAATAGTGCTATGTTTATTGTCGATGGACTGCATGTAACATTTGTTTTATATCCCAAATGTAAGAGATGTCATGTTTGGACGCACATGCTACAAACAGGAGAAAATAGGTAGAACATTGTTACAATATTTTTCGGAAAGCATGTCTTGTTTCTAGAATCAGAGTTTACCATTAGCAGAATAATACACTGCAGTGACACTCGCGTCATTCTAAAAAAGCCTTGTTTCCGTTTTGAAAAACGGTAGATCTAATATTAGAAATTTTGTTGTGACTCATGACAATGCCAAATAGGAGTCCTTAAGTACACACGTACAAGTCAGCTCAAGATTTTACATCATCCAACAATTTACCTATAGATGAAAAATTGTTCTACAATTTTAGGGTGTACATTCAAGTAATTATGATGACCACTAACCACATCTTTGAAGAAGTATCTTAAAAGCAGGAACAAATATAATTAGGATTACAATCAAAATCATTACCAGAGAGTGAGATAGAATGTTATTTCTACTTTTAAAAATATCACGACTCATATGGTATGGTTTATTTTTCTTACAAAATTTCAAAAAACACATCTCACTAAAATAATAACTCCTATAGGAAAAAACCCACTATTGTAAAATATCGCAAGAGTGAACTGAAGACAAATGTGATTTAAAAGTGCTCAAAAAGAATAGTACATTGAAAGATTTCTCGTCTTAAGATTGCTTGTGTGTTAGTTTTATTGTCTGTAAAGTGGCTAGTACTCACGCACAGAAAAACAAGTTTGATCTTCTATCCGCGCGAATAACTACTGAAACCGATTTGAACCTAAGGTGGTGGAAAATAGGTGTAGCCATAAAATTGCTAATAATGAGTGACGCATTGTTTTGTTCTAAGGCAGTGTAGAAAATATCGGTTAGCCAATGAAGTCACTTACAATGAGTGACGCATTGTTTGATTCCAAATTCAAGACAAGTAGTGTAGTGTTCAGGCACAGAAAAAACATCTGATTTTGTTACTGTGCGAAGAGCGACTGAAGCAGATTCCTCTTGCCACATCAAATACTGAACTGTAGCATTATTGTTCGCGTTTTGAAACTGACAAAAGTTTTATCACTTGGAAATTTTGACATACACACATTCACATAGGTAGAGAGAGAGAGAGAGAGAGAGAGAGAGAGAGAGAGAGAGAGAGAGAGAGAGAGAGAGAGAGAGAAATTATATAGTATGGAGTGTTATTTGTTTCCTTCCAACTAGTGAATTTGGGGTTTGTATGAAGTAAAGAAGCTAAAGTCCAGTGAACCTCAAGGATGATGACCCCAGCTGTCTGTTCATTGATGCATGTATTTACATTAAAATAAATATGACCTCTAAAGCACAAAGATATAAGGCAAGCTTGATTAGAATGAACACAAAGACTGCAGACTGTACTAACAAAGGTGTTATTTCCTTCACGTCCTCGTAACTTAGAGTTTCAATCCCCTTTCAAGACAAACTAGGTACCTTTTGTAGAGATTGAAATAAGAAAACCGAACAAACTTAAGCACGTTGCTCTAGATATTTGCTCTCGCAGCAACAGATTAAACGACATAAATACCATTACAACAATATAAAGCCTTAAATCTTCCATAAAAAGAAATACATGAAGAAATAAAGATTAACGATGACCAACGATCGAAACCGAATTTAACAAAGGCAATGACATATATAGAAATGCTTCTCCTTTGAGAAGGTATGCGGAAATAATCTGCCATATACCAACAACTTAAAAATGTTTATAAACAGAGAGAAACCTCAGTTCAAACTTAAGTTGTTTGTCCTTAAAATTATTTGTGTCTCTAGCGAACATACATAAATACCAAAACAGGGAAAATAAACATAAAAGCTTTG
>JAECUM010055237.1:0-13060 GCA_016617855.1 Megalonaias nervosa
CAAATATGCTACAGTAGCGACAAATTGAACGAGAAGATTTCTCATTGGGCTTTGAATAAACATTTACACCGCTAATCATACCCACAAACGAAAACTGTCGAAATTACCGACGATGTTAGGAAGGCTACAAGAGCAACAGCGGAAAAATGTGCCTGCGCCAACGGAACATTAGATGGACGGCGTTCCGTCACCAAGATAACATAGATTACAAAAGTAGTCAAAACGGAATAATTGGATCCTTGCTACACGAGCTTTGAGGAGTATAATAATAAGTTGGTGCAACTGGAGAAACATCTGGTGCGATTGCATAGAGCACACATGTTCTTTACGAAGACTTTAAAAAAGCATAAGCTAAGAGGCCACGAATGCCACCCGAGTGCAAGTCGCAGATGCAAACATAGCCTCAATACTTTAACTAAACGGCTCGTTAGGTAATCTTTACAACCCTGTAGATGCTTCTCCTGACAGACCTTCTAAATGGAAAAAGTACATGATAAACCAGTCTCAAAGAAACATGATAAACACGTCCACATGAAATAGCCTACAATGTTCATTTAGGAGTTTACAGAAAACAAAGAACAAGTGATCCGCGGGTTCAATTTGTGAAAACGTTTAATGCGTTTGTGAGAGGGAACTGAAGAAGGTGAAGCTTTATGGAACGAATAATTGACGCAGCACACACTTCAATTAGAGATTCATTTACAACAGGAATTGCCAATTCCTAAGACGAGAATACTTCGGCGAGTCACTGACACAATAAGAACAAGTTGATACTTTGGTCGGGCAACAATCTAGACTCGAATTTCGTTCACATAAAGAACAGTCCGAACGTATATGAGAGCAAGTTCCACCAAGTCAACAACCAAAACGATCTGCTGCATTTTCACCTAAGCAAAATCCAAGACCAAGAGAAAGCATTGATGAAGCATAATACCCTAACGACCTTCCTGATCAATTAGAAACACTCGTGGGGTTAGTTCGTGCGGGAAACAACACACCAGACATCATTAATGAGGACTTTGATTTTGTCATTGACTTCTCACCAATGACCTCACGGACAGAAATTTATCTCGCATTGCTGCGTGAACTTATTGAGGATATCCCCGATGTTCGTTCACCGATAATGAATTCTGAAACGATCGAGAGAGTGCGCGTGCTATGTGAAATCGATGTTGCGATGCAATATTTTGTTGTAGAACAAATCGGAGCGTTACCTCATGGATTATTATCGCGTCAATAAGACCAGAAGTCGGTGCTTTTGTCAACACCTATTACAGCTGGGGTGTACAGCACACTTGCGATCGCAGTTGCGTCATTGTCAGCGTATGACAGGTATCCTAATATCCCATCACAACCGTTTGGTGATATGTCCGCAAATAACGCATTTGTTTTTTCAGCAGCGAATGGCACCACCAGGAATAATATTAAACTTTCTTCTGGCGCTTGCGACATAGAATCCATGAATGAAGGAATTCGACGACGATTTTCATTAATCACCATCTTAGACTCTGGCAATGCCAACACGAGCTAATGAGCCATACTCATTTCTGGCTTTGTAAGAGAATATCCAACGAATGCAGATGACATTGCACGGTCGCTAGGAAGATGTTTTACGTTTGCTTGACAACATATCAGATGATAAACGATTTAACGTCTAACGCAGTCAGTGGTAGGTCTGAAAGCCGGTCTGAAACGATAGGCAAAGCATTTCAGATTTGTATTTTGTTTGGGAATTGAGCCAATCATCGAACCAGGTTATTTGATGTAGATTATACCAGCACAACCTGTGTGTCCTCCATATCATAATAATCGTCTAACACATATTTGTTTTATTCTTGAGGATCAAGACCGGCACGTTGCTGATCTCACGGTTAAACATTACGGATACAACTGTACATTGGAGATCGATCTAATATTTAATATGAAATGTCTCGTGTGCTTGTTTAGCACAAGAATACCCGTGTCCACGACATATTATGTCAAATTAAAGGCACTGTCGCAAATAGCCCGGTTGAAGTGAACGAAGGAAAAAAAAAGAGAAAACAACTGATAGTACTAAAATATTCCCGAGGCAGATGAATGCTAAGAATGTATGACAGTTGTACCAGTAAACAAATCTTGGCTATAAGTGCTTTTGCGCATTGCACCTGGACATAATGAGTCCGAACAATGTCTGCCAGTGAGTTCAAATACGTGGTTGTATTTTTAACATAACTATGATAGACCCTCAATGTTACCTATGTGAAAGAAATAACTAACAACAGCTGTTAGATAAATTCACAAAGTAAATATCTTTGATTGTAAAATACAAAAGTGTCGGGTTGTAGCCGTTGGTCTTAACTTGGCTGGAATTGCAGCGACAGCCATCGTAAGGGCAACTATCATAATTATTATCGGGCTAAAGAAATAATAACCGCTTATCTCGTGATTCTTGCAAATTCATTTCAAAACGATTGCATCAACGAATACGTGACTAGTTAGAGCTGCTTGCAGAAGCATGAAGCAGTCTCCATACAATTAGTAAACTGTGTTCGGTGGCTATCTGGGACAAAACAATTACCATGGCAAAAATCGAGATCGTTGTTTGCGGAAATGGTTAGTCACAGGCAATTCCGGACACAAATAAGATTGTCTTTATGATCCATTTTGCTTCATTTGTAACTAACCTATGTATGTATATCTTGGCAAACCAGATGTGTGTTTTTTGTTAATTGCTATTCGGACGTTAGCACTCCTTTTTCCGAATATTATAGTTTCATCATGTGCTAGTTGATTTCTAATATATCAGTTTATTAGAACTGTTAAAGAAACGTATCATGCATAAAGCGAAATATTTATAAATAGTAAAGATGACTATCATTGATTCCCTGAAAATAAAAAACAGATACAACTAAATTTATAATCAACTACACGATTTATTTCAAGAACGGATCAATGATTGCTGACGCCACCTTCACAGAATATGTAAAGGACATGTTTACGCTTAACGAAGAAATAAAATGCTATAGAAAAGGAACATTCAACTTGACATCAACACAATACTTTATAAAATTGTTATTTGTACAAATACTCTCAGTTTGTAATTTACTTTATTTTGTTGTCACTGAACATTTTACATGAACACTATAATAAACACCTATTTAATATGCAAATTCAAGGATATGGTGCAATTAGTTTATATCCATATCTGCCTCCATCTGACGTTTATGAAACAACGAATATTGCAACAAAACTGTAATCACAGATTATCGCATACACGTTTAATACAATCAATCATTTGGATTGTTCAGTAAAACATATATTGTCATCCAAGATACATCTTTACTTTAACATCCTATGTCATGGTCAGTGTTTGAGTTCAGTTAGGAATCTTGGCGTTGGTTTGCCCATGAGTTTGGCTACGTAGCATACATATAATTGAGAAAAACCGAGTTTTACATTAGCTACATTCGATCTTACACGAATTATTATTCTAGACTCTTAATGTTCTAGTGAACAATTTCAGAAATGTAATGCTAATGTGAGTTTCAAATAAAAGAATAACGACAAGGGTATGTACTTTAAATCAGATAGCAATAACATTTTCTATTCATGACAAAAGCTTTACGAATAATATACTTGTTCCAAATATCCCTATCTCCTGTGCTGCTGTGGCAGAGAACTAAAATTAGATATCCCAAATCTACACACCACATAGCGTTAGCCATACCATACAATAGTTAAATGTAATCACCAATTGCTTGCAAATGTAAACATGGGTACGAGGTAAAGCTGTATATGTTGTCTGATCAACTTCAAGGTGCTCACATAGTAGTACTTTTAATCTATATTATATAGTTTAACGCACAATATACTTACATTTTTAAAAGCTAATGCACGTTAGCTGCATTTTAGAGTTCAGTACATTTTGATGATATATCGTCAGGTAATAGTAATGATATTTATTATAATGTATTTTGTTGTCAACTAACTTTTCTTCGATGGTTTATACAATCTGATTGATCATTATCATGCCAAAGGATGGTCCACGATGAATCAAAACTATTTGTCGATAGATTTCTTTAAAGAGTGGAAGCATGTATTTGTGGAAGATTTAAATGAAACCCTAATTTCGAAACCTAAAGGACGAATTAGCTCCGTTTTAACCGGTAAACAGGGTATCTTCAGGAAAATAAACCTGACGGAATAATCTCCATAAATTATATTTTAATGCATTCTCCCCGGCGATTACTTCTGTGATTCTTCTAAATTAAAAACAATTTGATGACGCTGCATTCATTCAGTATTAAGGTCTTTCATTTAACTGTATACGTACGACTTTTTATGTATGTGTTCCAATGAACTTTAATCCATACGAAAGCTAACACTGAAATTTGCTAATACTTGACAACTGTTGATCATATAATGCAATGTCAGTCATGTAGTCTTTCTCTTTCTCACACTTATTTCTCTTTAAGTCTCTCTTTGTATTTTATATATAATTTAAAATCTTTAATATAAGTTTCTCGGAACATTTGACTACAATTTATAGTTGCTCGCCTACATCATTTAGGACCGAACATTGATTATCCAGGGTTAGTGAATGATAATTTTGTTCCTTGACGACTTAGAGCATTATTATTTTAAGCTATTTGGATGCCGCACAAAGTCCCTTCCATAACCGCAGCAATTAGTAATACACTATAGGAAAATTCATCCTGATTATTCAATAGACGCACCTCATATTTTAGCATGCCACGTTCTGTCCATTTTTCTCGCTCAAATTTTATATTGGGATATAATTTATAATATAAGTTGTGATCAAACATATGAGAAAATACTCAATAATCGGGCTAAACGTAAATTTGCCAATATCTATAATAACTTATTGTCCACATAATTTTCACATTTGTTCATCCCAATATGTTCACATGTGAAATATATGTTCTTATATTGTAAAATATTTGAAATTGAAATGAAAGAGTACACCTCATACAGTGCGACATTTAACAGTGTGTGATTCCATACCGTATATCTGCATCATGGGAACAAATAACACTCTGTGAACTAGAATTAATAAACGGAAACTGTATTTCGTTCCAGACAAGGACATTGTTCTTCTTTCAGAAACTTGACTCAGCTCCGCTCACGTCTCCATGAGGTTAATGTCCATTTCTACCCTGACAAAAGTGATAAACCTGCTGTGAGGCTTTGCTACAATAATACGATGTGGGTCGAATTGGGTCATATCGCAACATTTTATAAATATGATGTATTGCAGCAGATTAATTCACCCCTAGTGTACCACTGTCTGAAGTCACTGATTTGAAAGTGAAGTAAATTTAGAAAGACCATAATGGGGATGGTGTCTTGAAGAGTGAATGTAATCTTTCAAGATCCGATTCATGAAATGTCTTATATCGTGAAAAGGAGATTCTCTGCTTCTCTGTACATATCTGCTACAAACAGTTTTATATTTAATTATTGGCATTGCTACTGGTTAAAATTGTGCGCCCTTTCTAACGATTTATGAAATATCCCCGCTATTGTAATAAAAACGAAAATAAAACCTAAAATAAAACAATAAACAAACAAAGAAACAAGGAAGCAAAACAAAGAGTCAATATGTAATTTCATTCTCATGTTCACTCCTTCATGTACGTGACCGTACCAATAATACCATGTGTTATACGATAAGCGATAACTACAACCACTAACAAAGCATAACAGTTACATGGCGCTTCATAATTCACACATAACTACAAATTACAAGATACACGAAACAGTAGGTTCCGTTCTGACCCACTGTGACTCCATATTTCACAGCAATCCCTAAAAAAATGAAATTGAACATGCATTCTGAAAGTTAGATATGTAATATCATGTCCTGTTAGAAATCAATGCGTTAGCTTGAACTTATTGCAATAAAGTGTTGCTGGCATTCTGTATCCTTAGGTGTCAGCCATTACATTCGGTAGCTCTCAAAACGTAGATGTAGTACGGCTTAGAATGTATGCGTCTTTAAAGTTTGACTGTGCAAAGGACCATGATTCACACATATAGTAAAATCTGCAAGACAAAATGGGGAGAATTGTACTAACAGTATTGTGTCGTAGACTGCATTATACTGCAATATTGAACGGGAACAAATAAAAACAAAGAATAGCGATAACAAAGATATATGTCAATTTACACATGACAAGATGGTGATCATACCAATTATCAAGTGTCACAAGATTCCACCATAAATTGTTAAACTACTTGCACTCACACAATGTTCTATTCAGTACATTAAACTGACATACGAACGTGCATTTACTCTAAAATTTCCCAAATAATTGCGACTGGAAAGTGATTTGCTGATCAGTATGTCGACAGGTGATGATCTTAATAGCCCCCAAGTCGGATGTTAATCCATAGAATACCTGCGAGACTAGTTATGGCATTTCATGAGAAATACAACACACGCAGATGAGAAAAAGAGTGGAATTTGTCAATATAAAACCTTCCGTGATCTAAATAATATCTACTAATTTGTATGCCGTCCATCCGTAATTTTGGGGCTGTTTGAGCTAAAAATATTCCATTATAGACTGTTGGAAGTAAAACCACTTTTACAAATGTGCATGAGCATGGTTATCTCCCGACATATCCATTTGGTGACTAGAACGTTTTACCCAATTGCTTAGAAATCGATTAAAAACTGCGAGAATAGTGACGAGCTAATGAGAGATGAATGGATCAATAGACAGACAATCACATTGTTTAGTTTATACTAAGTTATGTATATTTTAATATGCATAGTTTGCGTTTGTCCATGATGGGAATAGAGATTTTGCCTACCTGATTTTCTCCACAGCCTTCATGTCTACATGACCTGCATGCTGTTTGGATGTGGAAAGCAATCTGTGTACGAAATTTAATTTTATATCCTTACCATGACTGAGACTTTGCCGAATTTTTCAATAGTTTTATAGACTATAATGTAACTAAATAGCTTAGATTACCATACCTATAAATATGGGAGTTGGGAAATAATTATTCATACCTGCTTCCTATCATTCACTTGGTAATTCATGATAGGAATTTGGAGTTGCGTTCAGTTATAATTCAAGGAGATTTGTGTGTTTTAAATTATCAGAATTAAGGCGGGCTTATTGACTTTCGTTTAGAACATTACTTTGGAATCATTGTGAACTCTTTCAAAGAAATTCTATTTGTAACATTTTGTTATTCAGAAACTACTGGAACCAGATATGCACGACCAATTCAACATCAGGACAGTCATAATTAGCGTATTTCGTTCTGATTATTCTATATTCTCGGATATTGTGATTGAATATTTAAAATAAGATGAGTTTCAGCTCACTGAACTGCGTCTTTTGAATTATCAATTTGTATCCAACGGAAATAATTATATGTTGATAGTTTCACTTGTTAGTATCAATTTGTACAATCTGTGTTTTTACTTAAAGGCCTAGAGTCGAAACAACTCTAGTTGCAGAGCAATGACAAAATATGGAAGCAATATTTTTGACAGTTTAAAACAATATCTCATAAACCAGATCGTTATTTTTGTGCTATCATCATTAATGCCATGGTATCGGATTAATTAGTTACTTTTGGATTATGTTGCCCACATTTTTCTTTGAATATTACAACGATATTTAAGAAAAAGCACGAGGTACTGTCGATCGATTCAAATTTTATTTAAATAGTTCTTTATGTTATTAAGATCAGTTGAGTCTCTCAGTTAGCGTGCAAATAAACGTAAATATGTTAATATGCTTTACATAGAAGTGTAGCTATCGAGTAATATAATGCATATACCGACCTCCCCTTTAATTTACAAAACAAATATTACAATTAACATACATATTCAGAATATGTCTGAGAGCTGAGCTTCTATGACTTAGAGTTAAATGTACAGATCCACGTTATTCACAACATAATTGTGATAATTGTGATCGGGACATATGAAAGGAGACTTGTCAGTAATCGTGCAAATATCAGAAAAAACAAATAAGAGGTAATGACATAACTGCCTGGCTGAACAACGTCTAAGTAATCAGATTCTGTTTTAATTTAGCTAATATATTTTACTCCTCAGTGCACATTTATTAAAGGTATCGACAAATGTTATCTGCATTTCACGTTCAATCTATTTTTAGAGATAATATATATTTTAGAAATAATATATGACGTGTATTCAAAATGCCAAACCGTGGTCAGTATATATCGGTGGAAGGCAAACTCAAAGGTTCAAATTTGAAATAAATCTCCTTTAGTAGCTTACTAAACCCGAGTTACCAAATTCCAATTCAATAGAGTACAATCATGGGGAAATGGGAGAGAACCAGTCTGGAGATCGACTAGAGGTGACATAGTATCAGATTGCTTCGCCAATTAAAACATTCTCATTTGAACATTAAATTATTCACCTATCCACCCCAACACAAATATACGTTACACTATAACCGACATAAGGGACAGTTCGAGAAAAGAGTCAATGAACTGCATCTTGATCGGTATACTATTGCACCGACAAATTGACTCTTAAAGAAGATAAATGAAGGAAAAAACTTGTTTACATTCATCGCCATTGCTCGATTATGGCATGTTCACTAAATAATATATTTCTGTGATTTTTGTGAACCTGTCTACATTTTAGTTTGATGAATGGAAATGTAAACAAACTATATTTTGGCAAAATCTACCTGCTAAAAGTTTTGATGAATCGCATTTAAATGCGTTCTTCCTCGGGAATCATTTTCCAAGTTGTTCACATACTTTAAAATAATTGCTTGAATCTGCATCCATATAATGGTAAGATGCAAAGTTGAAATAGATTCATACAACTTCAGCTGTGTGCAATCTATATTGATCGGACGCAAGCACTGCAGTATCCTGCTGATTGACAGCTGTTGATCATGCAATGCTCAATTGTAATCGGTCTCAATATAATTCGATCGATTTAATACAACTACTAATACTACTACTACTATTAGTACTACTACCACTAATACTACTAATATTACTACTATTACTACTAACAATAATAATTAGTGGTTGTAATAAAATTAATATTAATATATTTTCGAGGTTATCAACTTTAGTTGCTTTCATGAGTGAAGAAAGATGACATTTTCCTCAACTCTTAAATTGGTAGATCTCAGAAGAAATCATGCTGCCTCAGCATGAATATCTCCGGGTAAAATCCAATAAATCCAAGAAAGTTGGTATCACGTGATAAATACTGAATTTACAGTCATTATTGTATAAGTAACACTAGCAGTAGTAGACGCATCAGCAGTAGTAGATATACCAGTACGAAGTTTAAGTGAGATATATTTCACTGCATTGCGCGTCTGTGTTGTATGTTCCATTCCACCTATTCCTCTTGCACTCTAGCTGTGATATGAAGCAATATTATCTTATTTAGTGGCTGCAGTAACAAGGGCTATAATATATTATCCCAATTCTTCGTTAATAATGTTCTTGTTCACTGGCAATTGTCATCACCGTTTGGTCTTTTTTAAGTATATACACACATTCTTAAACAATAATGGGTCAGGGGATCACATTGAGAATCATTTCCGATAATATCCTGCCGTACCCTAAAATTGCATCGATTACTTTTAGTGACAGGCAAAGGGAATTCAGAAATTGTTTAACATTTGCGACAGGCCACAGATCTTTCCGTGTTCAGGTCTGACTTGATCACGTGTCTTAAGAATTTGTCACAAGCTCGGCAAACGTCACATTGATTTAAATTAGTTGTCAAATTTGCCTCACTCGGAATTATGATCTTGCTAGGAATTTCTATAGAATCACGTCGTCGATGTACGCATCACAACGATATATACAGGATTTTATCATGTTCTTTGAATGCTGGAATGTCGAGGCAAACCTTTTCATACAAAAGTACATCTCAATGAATTGGTAGAGTCTATTTGGAGTGCAAAAGCCCAAAGTTCTTTGTGTGCTCTCTATGTATGTGTAATCTGACAAAATCATTTTAACAGGTCAAACCTGGTGACATAAATTGCATCTCCAACTTGATCAATGGAGTCATCACTTCGTGGTATTGGAAATGAGTGTTTTTTGATGACACTGTCTAGTCAGTGCACATACGGAAATAATTATCTGGTTTTGGCACAAGAATACACGGCGAACCACAATTATATTTCCTTAGTCAATAAAGTCATTTTCCAACAAATATTTAATTTTCTTTCTCAAACATTTCTGCTTGAGAGGACTGATTCCGGAAGGGTGCTGTTTTACAGGCTTAGAATCTACAACTTCACCGTCATGGTAGATTTTGTTCGAATTGGATCATCTGGAAACAATTATTCATATTACCATTTTAGGTGCATTAGATCAGTATAATCCTTTGGGTGATGTGAAAATGTATTGTCAAGATTGAAAAATAGTTGAAACAGGTCACTATAATTGCTTTTATGTAATCATTCAAATCATCATTGTGTTGGCCAGAAACAACTACAGTAACAGAACTTTGTACAGATTTATCTCGATCAACATACTCCTTTTAAATCTTTACACGACTGTTGACGATCGTATTTATATCTCCGTTTACAGGAGTGTTGATAAAACGTTATATGGGACAGCGAATAATTAATATATGGATAATACGGATTAGCAGAAAATGAAATATCTCCGTCTACTTTGACTGAAATAGATGCATGTACATCTATTGACCCTAAATCACAGACCCGAGTGCACTCTTCTGAAATGTTCCAGTGTTGACCGATATATTGTATCAGTACTTATGTATGGAAGAACAACATTGACCCACACGTAAAGTGAAACAAGTTATCCTAGGTTATTGTTCAAGTGAAGTGGTCAATATTTACGTGTTTAAAGGACACCTAACGTTATGTAAAGACAAAAACGTTCTTATATTAAAAAAAAAAGCGTTTAAGATTGTCAAATTACCAAATAGTCAGTTAACCTTGTAAAAGGTATGTCACCGAGTCTACTGGGAGCTAGGGTGAATTTCACATCACAAATCTGTATAATATTGGTACTGTCCTTTAATAAAGAAAAGGAGAAGAGTTGTAAGACGGAAAAATTAGTGAGACCAGCAGCTTCCAATGAGAAATATGAATTCTGCACATCATTTGTACGATGACTCTACTCGTGCAATGTTCAGTGACGTTGAGTGGAAATATGCAAATTGTCACCATCTCATCTACACAACCATACACCAATGTGTGTACCTCAAGTTCATCAATATTCACAGATCACAGAAGAACATGCGTTTCTCCTTACATTGCTCATTGTTTTGACTTTGCCAGTTGATGACATAGGTTTAAAGTGGAATTATCAAAATCTGTTGAATGTCTTACCATCAAATCTGTAGCGAGAGCATAATTTGTCAAAAACAAATTATATATTCCATTCTGAACACATCATATAGTCTTCGTGCTCTCACTACCTTCCTTTGATCATTCTATATTATAATCCTCTTGGGTATTTTAGTAGACAAGATTAGTGACGTATCTTCGGGTATGTCATACCGCTGTTATACGCATTTTAGCCATTTTCCTTCCCGGCAGATTCTTTGCGACCATATTGTCACTGGTTAATATACATACATATCAGACAACACAGAATCTGTATGCGGCAAACTCAGCCTGCGAAAGATTCTGCAATTAGTTATGAGTAAGACTTGTTTGATTCAGTGTTGAGAAGAACCTCGTCTCATTTTATGTGCCTTCATACTAACCAGGAAGTATACTTTTCTAGCTCGTTGTTCTAATATATCTACAGCTGGATATTTATACACTACTGGAAACATATTGAGCTCGAAATATCTCTGTTTACGTTGACTCGAAAAGTTGCATGTATATCGATAGATCCATGCATCACAGAACCAAGTGAACTCTTCTGAAGTTTGCCAGTGTTGACCGATATATTATATCAGTACCTATGTATGGAAGACTAACTTTGACACACACGTAATGCCAAAGGTTATCCTAATTTATGATTTTAGTGAAGTGGTCACATTTTACGCGTATAAAGGACCCCCAACGTGTTTGACTGACAACTCAAGGAGTGACATCATGTAAATTGTTGCTTAATTTTAAAATAAGAACAGTTTTGAAGTACCATTCATAAAATATACACGCAGATAATAGCTAAAATTCTTTGAAAGTTGCTCAATAGTTCCAAACTCCTGAAGAGTTGTGGGTTCAACCTCTGTTTTGAAGATGATTGACATAAAGTGAGACCGTCAAAGTTGGGAGCCAGTGAAGTTTCGCCATTACTTTATTATATTGATTCCTGAAAGAGGTGGTTCATGCAAATATCAAATGCTGTAATGACTAGTCTAAGACCAACCCTTCTTAGTAGATGGTCCTCCACAGCGTATGCCACAAAGAGTGAAATGCAGCTAACACGCTACGCAAATAATGACAAGGAGAACTAATTTCGAGAAAAAAATATTATGTCCGACGAAAGTTTAGATGAAAACAAATACTAAACTTTCTTTTGCTGTAGAAGGACACAATTATTAACAGTATGATTTAAACTACTAAATACGTATTTAAACAATCAGGTACTTATGATGCAGCTAAATATGTAACCTCCCCGGAGAACAAAACCTTGCAAAACAGAACAGGAATGTTCCTCAATTTACTAAACTTGTTGAATCAAGAATTGACTCGAAAGAGTCATTTGAGATCACTTCAAGGTTCAATGTTGCCTACCCTATGTTAGTACGACGTCACAATAATTACCTACGACAAATTTCATTATGAGGTCCACGTCCAAGATTTCAAGAAAGTCATAAAAAGTGAAGAACAGTCAGCATCACCTTACGAGACGATGAGACAATGCCTTGTGGATTTGGATTTGGAACCCATCTGCTCAGTATACATTTTCTGCTAGTGACGGCAATATCGACATGAAAGCTTTGTCAGATAAGATGACGTATTCCCTCTTAAGCAGAAGAAAAGGAAGGCAGAAATGTACAACATAAGTAAATATAGTATTAAAGAACATATGAAATGAAAAGCTAATGACTTATATGGTTAGTTCCATTTATGCTCTTATTGTT
>JAECUM010055238.1:0-20260 GCA_016617855.1 Megalonaias nervosa
AGGGATAAGAGTCTTCCATAGCTTCTAATAGTCTAGAATGACTTCTCTCAAATTGTTGATTTCTATCGTATTATCGAATTCGCAATACAGGATGACGTTGAAAGTCTCGGGTAGAGCTGTAGCAAACTGAAGTTCCACACGAAGCCGACCAGATTTTATAGGGTGGAAATGTCTCTCGTCGCTACCTTGGTCTGGAGTTAAATCAAAAGCCCACAAAACGTAACCTCCTGCATAATCGTCGTACGAAACGCCGTGGCTGGTGTTGGTTCCTAGCTGTCTGGTGCCCTCGTACAGGGACTAGTACGATCTCAAGTAATCCTTCCGGGTAAAGTTAGGTTCGAAGGGTCTGGTACACAAGGTCTTGCCATCGCGACTGACTTCGATCTTGAACACTCTGTAGTGCTTATACTAGAAAGGATTTTGATCGTGGGCTCCGTTGAGGGCTGCATTGCTAACGATGCCAATGATTAAACGTTTGGGTAACTGTCCTTGGAACAGATGATCTTCGATCTTGGATCGGAGTCCACCAGCAATGGTGAAGGTTTTCACATCCACGAGTCGTATCGGATACTTGGCAGTCGTTCTGCTTAAAGTAAGACTGATGTCGTTTCCCACTTTAGGTAAAACTTCCACACGACGCACGTAGAATCTGGCTTCTTGGATGATAGTTTTATACTCGTTGGCATGAGCCATCAAATGGAAAATGGCACTGCTTCGATTCAGTCTCAGACGGATATCCACTCCGTTCAGCAAATACGTTTCTTGCAACCATATGTCCAAATCCAAACGATCCAACAGTTCTAAACTACGTCCTTGCAGAATTTTCTTTCGACGGACGTTAAAGCCCACATTGTGAGGATTGTCATCTGCTGTTACGGCTGTCGTTAAACTTGTCCTCGCCGGTTGTGTCAGTTTTCCATACCACGCAGGCATCCAGATGAGTGTTCTTGGGCTCTTTACCGTACGTCAAGAGATTTTCCAGGTACGTTCGGTAAGGGTACGTATCCATGCTGCTGATGATTAGTTTGTTATTCAAGTACAAATCCACTTCGTTGAACAAGGAATGCATGAAGTTGTTGACGGGAACTACTCTGGCATCGGATCCCGGAGCGGTGACCTCCGTTTTGATCACTTTGACTTTCAACTACAAGTAATTGCTATTCAGATCGATGTAATATTCGGGCTGTCCTTTGATTTCAAATTTGATGGGAGCTGAATCCGTCAAAGAGGAGACGGGATGAAATTCGACCCATTGGGATTCTTGCATCGTCATCACGTTGGGTGGATGGCAAACAGATCCAGTTCCGACTTGAAACATGCGCAAGACTCTCGTTGCATCATTTTTTCTTTCTGTCTTTCTGTCTGTGATTTAATAATCAAAAGCGTCTAATTCTCGGACGGTTCTTCTTTTCTTGGTCTTTCTATCTCTGGGAGTGTGAAGTCCTCTGGAGGGGTGTCTTCGTCGTCGTCTCTTTCTGCCTTGTCCTTGCTGTGGGGTTAGGGAAGCAGGAATGTCTGACTCGACAGCATCCGGGGCATTTATAGGAGTTTCTCGTCGGCCCAAAATGTCTTTGCCCGTTTGAAGCAAGACATTTTTGCCTGCTCTCAAGAAAGTTTCTTTTGGGTTTTGTTTGTCAATGATGACATTTTGGAGAAATTCTTTGCCGTGCGTCAAAGCAGCATCTTTCAAGGCGTTCAACCCACGAGTCATCATCGGTTTCAAAACGGGAGCCACCGAACGAAATGCCGATTTCAGCATATCTTTAACCATGTCCTCGCTGTCGAGCGACTGCTCGGTACACAGGATACATGACTTACAAGTCGTTAGAGACTCGTTTTCGAAAATAGAGTTTCACCGTAACTTTCCCTTTGGTGAATGGAATATTTTGTCCCACATCTCCTTTGATAGTAATGTTGACACTGTCGAAATATGACTTACTGACGGACAAATAATGAGGATGTACAAATTCGCGGTGAACATGATAGGTGTTTCCACCTTCCTCGTCAGCAGTTGTGTCAGATTCCACTTTGAAAGGAATGACTCGCAGTATGTGTCCCACCACCTTGTACTCCATCACATTGGCATATACAAAGATCAGATTTAATCCTTGGTTCAATTCTACAGGGTATCTAAAATACTTCGCAAAATCCAAGTTGCTGGTAATGGCTGGTATTTCGTTTTTAATCTTGATCATCCTGAAGTCTCCACCCAAAGTGTCAAACAATCGTGTTCACCAGATGTTGACCACTAAAATAATAGCCTGCAGGAATTGTCAACAGATAGGTGAACTGTTTAGTTTTAGTGTCCTGTGTTGTCAGAGAGTCACCTGCAGTTGCGTGTTCATCCACGTTTTGTTGCACTTGGTCGTCATGAACTTCGACCGTAAAAGTGTTTTGATTTTCAATGATGTTTCTGATTTGTGTAGGGTGAGTGATTTGCACCAAAGCCACTTCCCAGCGGGCTTCGTGATCCAATTGGATGGCCTGAGGAAATTTGGCCGTGAAACCGCATTGTGTGTTTTGGGGAAACACATCCATGGAACTGTCACTGGGCAACGTTAAGTAAAATTGGTTATTTATAATTCCAGAGTTCTGCTGTCCTAGGGGTCACTGGAGGTCAGAGGAGTGACCAAAAGAGGATTGATGTTGCTGTTGGGGTGGTGACTGTTAGGAGGGTGACTGACGTTGGACGCAAGGCTTTCGTTGGTACCGTTAGAGGAATATTTCAGGGAAGGATTGGGAAGAAAGTAACCGATGCAACTGCTCAGTAAAATGGTACACAATTGTTTGTCTCCTTGTTGCAAACTCAAATTGGCAATAGCAGCACTGATGACACAATAAACGACAAAGATTTGGCAGAAAAAGACGATTTGCATTTTAATCACACGTTCTCCACAACACACCACAAGAGTTGTTTTGTTAGATCTTGCAGAGACGAACTAGGTGAAGGAGTGGTCACAGCGGTAGTAGCGGTTGAGGCTGTGTTGAAGGGTATGATGGTCACTTATTTTTATAATCGATGACTTCCGAAGCGTCGATCCAAGAATCAAAACTGGGTGGGTATCCTTTCCAACGTTCTTTGCCTTCCTTGACACGTCGTTTTCCCACTTTACGAGTTCTTCCATCGAGAATGCTTTCGATCTCTTACACTTCGTCTTCTTTTTTGGTTACACGTTGTAACTCGGGTAAGTAAAACTTTCCTTTTAACACTTCCCCGTTCATGTCTTCCAATTTATATACGGTAGGATGACGGCCACGCAATACACGAAACAATTCGGTGGTCAAATTGGGTAAGTAACCTTTGTCGAAAGTGCATTTGGTTTTGCCAATGCGCACCCAATCTCCTGTCCTCCACCTTTCTTGGGGACAGTCACAATCGGGGACGTACCAGACAGGCGCTTAAAGACGGTCACTTCGTTGACGGGAGTCACTTCTTTGTAGGGGGGGGGGGCACATCCGATGCTCCGATGGTAAGATTGGTTGTACGCTTGGACCAGGTGCGGTAAAACGTCGATGTACTTGAGAGTGTGTTGATGAGTAAAATATTTCCACATGCGTTCTTTCAAGGTGCGTTGAAAACGTTCCACGATGCTGGCTTTGGCTTCTGGATTCTCGGTGGTGAAAAAAATGAATGTCTCATTTCTTTAATTCTTTTTGGAAAGCTTGGTTCAGAAATTCGGTGCCTTTGTCGGTTTGAAATCGAAGAGGGTCACGACCATTTAGTTTCAATGCCAGTTTGAAGGCTCGCACTAACTCACTGCTCGATTTGGAAGTCAATGGCACGACCCCGGGAAATTTGGAAAAGACGTCGATGACACAAAACAAATATTTGTAACCACGATTGTAGTTGGCCAAATGAGAGACATCGGCCAAATCGGCTTGCCGTTGATGATCGATGCCCTCCACTAGGGTGCGACATGTGGAAAATTTTCGTCGAATGGGTTTGTGTAAGATGTACGTCGCTTGTTCTTGTAACCATCGGTGCACTTGAGGTAAACTGACACTTTTCAATCGGATTTTGGCAGCACGATACAATTTCTGAAGTCCTATTTAACCTGCAGGATGGGATGGATCGTAGTAAATACTGGCTAACACGTTCTCCATCAGGAATTGTTGTTTAATAGGTTACCCACTCTTCACGGATGCTACTCTGGATGGGGATAGGTGTGGTTTGGAAACGGCTTTACGTGTCCGATGTGCCACGGGAGTGGAAGTCAAGGGTAGTGGTGGTGCTGGTGGTAATGGGATGGCTTTTGTCTTCTTTTCTTTTTTCACTTCTGGTTTCCATTTTTTCTTTTTGACTTCTGTCGAAGGAGGAGTGGACATCATCTTTTTAACCCAAGCTTTAAGTTCTTCTCGTTGGGATGTGGGGGAAGGGGGTCAACAAGGACGTTGTAATCTTACTAGGGATGGGAGCTGCTGACGGTGCTTGAAAGACTTCTCGTGCCTCTTCTTCCTCACGCATCCGTGGGGCTGTGTCTGTCTTGAAAGCTAGGGTTGGTGTTGGTGACGTTTCATCAGGGCCTTAAAATCTTTCAGAGTCGGCAGAGCTATTTCGTCTAAAGCTTTCTGGTGAAAGAGTTGAAGTCTTTGCAACAGTTGATCGTACCGTTGCTTTTTTCTGACAAATCGCTGCGATCCATCAACGATTGCAATTCGTGTTGTAACTGGGACATTTCGGTCAAATGATGATTGGGAGGTAAATGCGGGGTCCGTTGCTCTTGCCAACATTGGAATTCCATCCATCGTTTGTAAGGTACTAAAGCCAGTTTTCGTCCTTCCATCTGATTTCAATGGTCACGCCCGAGATCTTTTGACACCAGAGGTTCCTTTTATCTTTTAGACCCTTTTTATCTTGGACCTATCGGTAAAACACCTCCTAGAAGTCCTCCCAGCATGGTTCCCTCTATTTCTTTTTGACAAGAGGTCCTATCAGGAGTAAAAATCCTACGCGTTGCACCAACATCTTTTTCCTTTCATGGATGAGTATTTTCTTTTGGACCATTTGGCGAAGAACATGTCGATGTTTGGCTAAGCATTCTTTCTAAGCATTCATACAACATTCGCTCACTGTATCGATGACGTCTTTGGAGGCGGTTTGAATGAGTTGTTTTCGCATGGGTGATGGGGATTCAGACAGGACGGACAACATGTCCCAATGCTTGGCTAAACGCGGAGGCAGTCCTTTCCTTGTCTTTCCTTTTTTGGCAAGGGAGTGGTGTGCACTTCTTTTAGGGGACATCTTTTTCAGTTCTGGAGCAAAAATACACTGAAGTCCATCGCTTGAGATGCGTCCTTTTATCTTATTTTTGGGCTGGTGGTAATAGACCAGGAAATCCTTTGAGAATCTGTGGTAACAAAAGAGGCATAAAAAGTCCTCCCCTTTGGTTGCTCCTCTTTTTCTTTGTACGTCTGTGTCTCTTCAGGGATACACGTCTATGCTTGACTAAGCGTTTCTGCGGATGACGAAACTGTCATTTTCCTTTTCCTTTTCCTTTTTGGACAGGGTAACGACGATGGTGGTGGTGTGCACTTCTTTGAGGGGACATCTTTGGGAGTTCAGGAACACAAAAACTCTGATATTCATTGTTTTCCCCAGGTCTTTTTATACTAAGATGCATCGCCACTGATTGTCTTTACGTGCATCAACTTGATGACAGGCATCACGCGTCGTAGAGGGGTTCACAAAGGACTAAATAGGGACAGTTCTTGCTTGGATAAAACCAGTAAACTCTAACATACCCGGTCTCTCTTGGACTTTGATTTTGGGGGCAGGTACTTTGTGATTAGCTGCCACTGCCTCTAAAGTGGAGGAGGGTTCTTGAAGACACGGGTTTCCTTTGTTTCATCAGATTAGGAAGAACGGGTGTTTAATTGGGTTGTTGTTGTTGTATGGTTTAACGCTATTTTTCAGCACAAGATAGACTATATATGGCGGCCAGTATAAATGGTGGAGGAAGAACCCGGGAAAACCCCAGAAAGAACCACCGACCCAAGAGAAGTTACTGGCAAGCTTTCTCACATACCCACATTGTCCGAATCCGAGACTCGAACCCATGCAGACAGAGGTGAGATGGCAGTGATCCGTAACGGTGAGCGCTTTAGACCACTCGGCCACTCGTGGCTCCGTGGTGTCTAATTGGGCTCTGCTGGCATCACTAGCAACGGAGAAGTGGAAGAACCATGAGGCTACTGGAGACGCGATCACCGACGCTGCAGGTCGTGGTTTGCGAATGTAAGGTTGCACCCTGGCCGAGGTGCCTTTCGCGGGTAGAAGCTGTTTTCTGGGGGCTTTTCTTTTTCTAGGGACTTTTCTTTTTCTGTAGCTGTAACCTGGTCTTGACACCACTGCTCTTTTTCTTCTTCTGGGTACCTTTGGACCGGGGAGTGGTTTTTATACTGAGGAGGACTTTGGGGGCATTGGGATCCCACTTTAAGAGGGAGCGAATGATGACACCTCTTAGAGAACCGCTACTACCAGGTTTCAAAATGATTTGTTTTTTGGTTTGAGTGTCTATGCGAGGATCTGCCAGTTGCATCACAAAGAGTTTTGTTTGATGTGGAATGTGAATGATGCCTTGCAGTAACTGACGTGTTGTCACCGTACACCATCGTAAGACTTCTTTAAGACTGGCTTCTAAGACACGAGCACGTATTTGTGGATTTTTCTCGCGACTGATGCCGTACAAAGCACGAATCAATTTCACGGGAAGATGAGACTGAAGAGACGTCATGTTGACGATGTGTCAGACAGACCAAAAGTGACCGAGGTTTTTATAGAGTTTTTGTGTTTTTGTTAAGTCGACGGGGACGTGTACACAACAGGCCCTCCGTCTTGGCACCAGTGGTGAAACAGATGGGTACGAAATCGCAAATAATCGCGGCTGGTGGGTTTTAAATCCACGAGTAAATATTCGTGTGGGGTTTGAGTGGCATCGTCGTACGCATGTGTCAGCCAAGGCGTTCCTAACTGTTTGGGTGAGACTTGCACTTGCGATTTATCTCTAGGGCTTTTAAACAAGACCACGTATTGGGCATTGAGACTGATGGTGCGTTGGGATTTACTTTGTTGAAACAAATTTTGGGTGATGTAAATGACACTGGCATTACAATGATGCCCTTTGCGCGTAAACCACAGTTTAATTTCTTCTTCGTCTTCTCCTAACATGTCGTCGAAGATGACTAGATGTGTTTGACTGGGGTCAGACACGATCCCGTTGTCCTCGCCAGGAATGCCATCCACAAACATGATGAAATCTCCTTGACTTTCTCGCAGGAGATTGTACGCCAATTGCCACTCTTTGTAACACCACACGATACATTGAGGTGGACGTTCGATTAAATGACGTTTATGTTCGATCAAACGTTTGACAAATTCGGTTTTGCCTGAACCACTGGGTCCAACAATTAACATGTTAAAGGGATGACGAAGATACAAGGCCTCCCAACTGGCACGATCCAAGATTTTCGTCGATGACTTTGAAAGTGGAGGCAGAGGAAGCAGAGACAACTGAGGTAGACGTAGTGCAGGGAATGTCACTTTTGACACGAAGATTGACAAGACAAGAGTTTTATACTCTTTTCAGGACACGTTTATTGAAAATAAAACACTTTTAAATTTGAACACGAAAAACAAAAATACATAAAAGCCAAAGGGTTAAGTACATGGATAAAATACATATAAAAACGATCAAAATGGAATATAAACAAGTCACTGTACAACATGTTTGGTGACGAGGGTGTATTGTCGTAGGGACAGTTTGTATTATTCTTAGAGTCTCTACACTTGGCACAGCCACACAGGGGTCCTCCGGGAATGGCCTTTCGGGAATGTCGATGTCAATGACAGTCCTGTCCTGAATGGAGTAGTTTTGCTTGGTGTCGGGTTCTTCTCCTAATACTTCGGTTAACAAAGGTTTTAAAGTTACTTTTTTCACTGGACACTTGAAGTTAATTTTTTCCTTTGAATGCATAGCACAAATCTTGGGCATAATTTTCCACTTCTTTTGTCCAAGCATCGAAACCCAAACTTTTCCAGTCACGTATATCTGACCAGTGAGGGTGTAAGTCACAAGCTACGTACACATCTTCGAAAAACATCTTTAGTGACTAAAAGTTGACGAATCTTTTTTTTTTCGGTAGAGGTCGAGAAGTATCGAGATGAAAGCGCACGGCTTTTAACAAAATGAATCTTTCGTGTACATTTAAAGGTACCACCCTCATGTTTTAGGTGGTACCTCACAGTGCAGATCGTACGGAGCCGACAAGGAATCGGCTGGTAAACGAAATCTCAGAAAGTCTCTAAGACACACCACTCGTCGACCCAAATTCATTGGATACAGTACTCGTAAAAAAAGTTGGTAATCCACCACAGTGTGAGATAATAAATGTTATTTTTTAATAGAATAGGTTTTATTTCAGTACCATACCAAAATCGATGAGTCACTAACTTCCATACCAAACGTCGTACAGAAGTTTCCTCTTGAACCAAAAATAATAGTTCTTGTAAAGATTTGTTATAATCCGCTAACTCTTGGAATTCGGTGTACTATGGTCACCTTGTAAGTAGAATGAGTGGCATCCAAAACTTTATGAATCTCACGTGATTCATCAATATCTGACCAATGGAACACTTTGAAATGAATCAATCCTCTGATGACGTTCAGGTACCAGTGGTTGTTGGACTGGTGACGTAAAGGATGCAGTTGTTCTTTGCGTTGGACTTGAATTTTGACCAACTCTCGGTAAATGCGTTCTCTCAACTCTACAGGCAAACAGTCAATATTCTCTTGTAAAGTATCCATCCAGAGATTATTGAGGTCGGCCCTCTAAAGATAGGTATTGACAGTGAAGAGACCATCGAGCATGTTCCTGGTAAGCGGAATCTTTCTGTTCCCACTCGTGAAGTGACACAACTCAACTGAAGCACCTGACTTTATCACCTTCGCCCAAGTAGATAAATCCGGATCTGGCTAATTCTTCGGGGTTAGGTCCTCCAGGATATTTAGGCCACTTTCCTCGGAAGGTTTGGAATCGACTTTCAAAGTCACAGTATTCAGGCAAATGCACAAGGAAGGAATATTCTTCTTTCACAGGCTCATTTCGATGAGGGTACGGTGAAATCCGCAGCAGTTTGCTCAGGGTTGGATCCGTCGGATGGTAGTTGCATGGTTTCACATTGACTATGAAAACCAGTAAAGAGTCCACGATAACGAGGGGCACTGCGTTCGTATCCATCAGGTTTGACACGCACATCATCACTTTCCATGGTAGGTGTAGTAGTTGTAGTAGTCATAGCAAAGTTCCCATGATGTGATACTGAATCATTGACGTCACAGCGTACGGCATCCCTAAAATCGCAAGGTACACCATCGCACTCCACTTGAGAATCACCGAACTTAAATGGTGTGGTCTGTTTAAAAGTATTCATCTTTCTCACTTGGTGTTGGTTGTCACAATAATCTATCGGTCTTGCATGTTGTCCCTTTTTATACTAGTCATAATGAAGTTTAGAGCTTGTACATTTTTCCTTTTTTATGCCATGTTTTGGAAGTCTTCCTTTTTTTCTTCCTGGACAACGGCACTACCTTCTCTAAGGTAGAATCATACCTGTACCATAGTGAAATGGGTGGAAAGACTATAGAAAGGTAAGAACATTGCGGAGACCATCGAGTATGTTCCACAATAGTTGAATCTTTATAGATACATCGAACCATACGCAACCTCAGACCACATCTGAAACACTGTACTTCCTATTCCAGTCCAGTCTCAGGTCCCAAGTAGACAAATCCTGTTAGCTAAAACATTCGCAGTAGGCAATCTTTCTCTAACTGTAGGCCATTTTTGAAATGTTTCCGATCGACTGGCACAATTACAATAGTCAGGCAAGAAGACAGGAAAATGGTATGGTTTGAACTTGGAGTTCTCAGTGGGTCTCTCACTCGATTCTTGCTGTGTCGAAGTCATCCTTCTTGTTGGTGGCTATCATCTTGGAACCATTTTTTTTATACCAGTGTACCCGTACGGTAAAGTGAAGTGGTTGGGAAGCCATACTCACTGCTGGTACACGATTTGATAGACTTTTTCCAAAGGTCTATTGACGATTTGGTGTGTGGCTAAACGTACAATTTTGTGAGGTTGGTAGGTGGTCACTTTAAAATCTCGATCCTCTCCAGACTGCAAGGCTTCTTTCAATACCCCAAAGTTCACCACTTGGCTGGTGCGATAATTGAGAGTCAATCCTTTCACTTTACACTCCGTGTGCACTTCTCCTTGTTGGTCCCGGTATTCGTAACCGTAACGTTTGGGACCGCCACAAGTAAAATTTAGAATCTTGTCGTCGGGGTTCTCATTCGTCCAGGCTCCTAAACGGTCTCCTTCGATGACAGGGTGACGTTGACCCAGACAATCGATGTAGATGCAACTGTCCGTGTCAAAATACAATACACGATCTCCTTACAGTTCTAAAGCTTCGTACAATTTTAAGCGAGCATGGGCTGTCACGTAAGCCGCAATGATGACATTTCCAAATTTGTCGGCTTCTACAAAGTCCAGTTTTTCTTCGCAACTGACTAAGATCAAATCCTCATGAACGACGTCCACGTGTTTCATGGTTTTAGTTTTGTCGTGAATCATCTGGAAGTAGTGGGTAAACATGGTCGTTGTGCCATTTTGCACCATAAGCAATTCTACATCACTTTGGCAAACGATTGCCTTCCTTCGTTTTTCTCCAAGTGGTCTAAAGTGACGCCTTCCTGCTCCAAGCATTTCTATTTTAATTTCTTTTGGTCTTCGGAAGTGTGGCACCAGGAAGGATAGCCGCTGGCTTCTTGTTTATGTTTCAAAAAGGCATCCACGTACTCAGCGAAAATGCCCTTTTGAGTTTGGTCACCCTTGTGGTACTGATATGTCTTGGGAAAGTGGTAAATTTCGTACGCTTCTAACAATTGGTATCCCAGGCCCAGAGCTTTCAAGGTGAGTTTATCCTGGGTGTGATGACAAGGTTGGTCTTAGTTGTACGTTTCGGCGCAAGTACGGCACAAGTACGACACAAGGGAAACATCAGTTTTCCTTGGCAATGGTGAGGTAAAACGGGATGGTACAAGTCCGTGGGAGGCAAGACCTTGCATTTAATCAATCCTTCGTATTGTCAAATGTTGTCCAGGTCGATGTGTTCAGTCAGCAGTTGTGAGTGCCCTGCGGGAAAGTGACGATATTTGCACACGTACGGATACAGCGAACACACGTCCAAGTATTTGATTTCTTCTTCTTTCTCCTCGTCAGCGTGATAGAGCAAACAGGTGGCTTTCGTCCGTCCTCCGTACAAACTGTCCCGCGGGTTCAGAAGGTCCACCAACTGATAACTTTCCACGAAAAGTTTAAATTCGGGATCGGTTTTCAAACGGTGATCGAACTCGTGTTCTCACATTTCCACCACTTTGTATCCTTGCTGTTCCAACTTCAGGCGCTGCTGACAAGTGGCCTGGTACATGTCTTCCATGGTACGTTGTAAAAACTTGATTTTTAGTGTCTCGTTGATGGTAACAAATCAGATATCCGTGAAATAAGCAACCCTTAAACTCGTACACGATCTTGTGGTTTTCTAAGTCTCAGCATCCACCGAATACCTTCCGATTGTCTTTTCGTCTCCTCCGTTGCGGGTATGTTGGATCCATTTGTCTTCCTTGTCGCACAAGTAATGTGACCAGCGTAGGGCTTTGACCGAGTATTGACGTTTGACAAAGTTTGTCGTTTGAGGGCTTATGACAGCCAGGGTGTTTTCGGACATGAATCGTTGGCGGTTCACTAAGGAACACACTTTGGCGATGGTGCAGGATTCTTTCAAAGGATCGATCCCCCCGTGCTCCACGAACAGTCCTCGAAATTTTCCACAGCAACGCCGTAAAATGTTCACGTCGGATCGACAATGCTTTAACATTTCTTCCTGAAAGTCAAAGGGGTCCGAGGCGTGAGAGTGGTTCTAAGCGTAGAAAGCTTCTCGTTGTTCGGTGTGCATGTTGTCGGGGTCGTAGTAGTAAGAATGAGGCAAATGGGGCAGAACGGCATGTTGATTGACTTCGGTATTGAAAAAGTGTGGAAAATAGCCTTTGGTCATTTCTGTCGTTCCAAATGTTTTAGGCATTCGGCTCAAAGGCATGGCGAAGTAACTCCTTAAATATTTAGACTTCACTTGTCCCACTTGCATGGAAATAATATTGGCTCCATTCAAAGTCACTTTAGGACGTTCGGTACTTTGTTCCGTATAGTATCTCAGAAGAAACTGACCATCGTACCCCGAGAAATTGTGAACCATCACCGAGGCATTGCGATGACAATCTCCGCAATGTTCGATGTCCTCTTGACTTCACGTCTCGTCAATGGGGTCTAAGATCCTTTGGGCGAAATCGGCCAGCGTGTTAGATCCTCGAAAGATTGTTTCATGTCCTCCAGGAATCTTGCTGCAGTGAGGACAATGACTAAAGATAGGTTCTTGGATGCATTTCTCGCACGCTCGATAAGCCACACAGAAATTAGGAATGTGAATGCCAGCCTCTGTAACAAAATAACCGAGTTGGGATTTCGGATTCACAACAGAACACTTTTGATGGTGATCCAAATACAATGTTTATTGATGTATGACTTGAATCAGAAAAGAATATTGATTAATACGTGCGTGTATAAGATCCAAATATTGGACACAAGCAGCAGGCAGGGTGAACAGACCACTTGTCTGAATCGTCATTTGTCTAAAACATAAGGTTCCTACAGGGGCTGAAAAAATAATGTCAATAACGCTAAACCGAACCTCCTAACTTTTATTATTACCAAAACGGATAATGTTAGCTCATTTTTGTTATTTTAGTTTTGACTTTTTGTTTTTTTTGTTATAATGCGTTTAGTTTACTCGGCGGGTCACTTAATTTTTGTCGTTCACCCTGCCTGCTGCTGTAATTTAAACAATTATTATAAATATTATTAATAATGGTCGTTATAGGCGAACCACATTCAGCTAGATTAGCAAGAGAGCGACTAGAAGCAATTAGAAAATATTTACCTGTTCGTGATGCTGTCAAGCAACAATTACAAGAACGTCAGGAATCTCATGTTGAATTTGAAGAGGATACAAAACAATTATTTAAACCAATTACAGAGACAACTAAACCTCTTCTTCCTGTTTTAGAGAAAACCGCAGAGGCAACTGGAAAAATAGCGGAGAGAACAAAACAGACAAAAAGAATTTTACGTGGACTTCCAGTTGAAATAGCTGCTGCTCAGCCACCGAGGGATATACCAGAATTAATTGAAGGTGATTTGAATACTCTCTTTAAGGAACCAGAAAAACATGAAAAATCAAAAAGAAAATATGCCAAAAAACAAGTACCCAAATTTTCCAGTTATGGTCTTTATCTTGCTAAAACGGTTCCTATTGAACTTGCAGGTACAGGATACGTTTATCGTAATCATTTTTTAGATCCGAATACTCCTGATATTCCAAGAAATAAATGGAATTATTTTATATTTCGAGTTACAAAAAATATATCCAAAATTACTAGTAAATATCAAGATGAGTTTAAAAAATTTGAAGATGATGTTAAACAATATGAAAGATCCGTTCTCGACCAAGGTGCCGTTGATATTATACGGAGAGAAATATTGGAGAGAGAATTAAAAGAAGTAGAACTAGAAAGAGAAGAAAGAGAAAAATATTTTGAAGAACAACAATCATCATCGCCACCACGTGTACAAACTCCACCACGATCACCACCACTACCACAACAACCATCATTATCATTACCACCGCCATTACAACCAACACCAGAGGAAGCAGCAAAAGGACGAAAAGTAAAAGGATCAAAATATTGGTCGCCAGCCTCACAGAAAATTCTGGAAAAACAACAACCACCACCATCACGACCACCATCACGATCATTTTTAACTAAACCGGGCTTCGGAAGACCAGGGGGATTTGCTTCTTTTGAACCGGGGATAATGGAAAGATATGAAGAGGGGAAAAAGGAAGAAAAAGCAGAAAGACTAGAATTCCTTAAAAAATTACTTGATAAATCTGATAAGGAAGAATTAATGATGCATCTGGAGAACGTGAGAGAATATAAACAGTATCTGATGGAACGATTATCAAAAGAAAGAGGGAATGTTAGAAAAAAAGATTTACAAGAAAAAATAACAGAATTATCAGGATTTGAAGAAAAACTGAATTCAGGTTTAGAAAAACTTTCTACTGGAAGCGGTTTTTCTACCGGAGGTGATTTTACTCTATGTCCTAATAACGTTATCTCTGACGTTGATCGACTAGAAATTCTCATCGGAGGAAAACGAGCTGGTAATAATTCTCCAGAAATAATTAATGAAGTAGCTGATATTTGTAGACGATTATTTACAGGCGGTATCATGGACGTTGATGTTTATCAGTCTCTTATTAATGAAATTGCCGATGACTACTACAGTGACTAAGTACGTAATTAAATACAATTACTATAATAAAATGATCGTATATAGTACTCACCGTGGACCAACTATGGTCAGGGTAATAAATTCACGATTACCAGTATATAAGACAACCTACGGAGATGGACTAGGTGATGTTGTTCAGGGTCTATTTAGAAGGATAGCCCAAAAGCAATACCGATTGCAAAGCAACTGGGAATGAAAGCTATTGATGTTGTTCGTGAAAAAGGTATTGGTGCTGTTGGTAATGTTGCTGGTAAAGCATTTTCAGCGATTAAAGATAGACTAGTACGATTAATACGACGAAAACCTCAACCTGTAAAATTACCTAGCACTGAAGTAATGCCTGCAAATGTCAGTAAAATAATAAATCAAGTTGCTAATCAAAAACTAGCAGAGTTGGCTGATGTACCAATGTCAGAAAAAGAAAAAAATATAACCGCTAGTCTGATAGCAGGAAGTGGTCTCACTTCCCGAGGTGGTCTTCGTTTTAGACGATAATAATTATAATAAAGATATTCAAGCGCATATCTGATCCTGCATTTGACATGGACGCACCAGTACTTAAAGATGAGTCTATGCGTGATTATCAATATTATTCTTATGACGCTCGAATTCCAGATCAGCGTGGACGAATTGAACTACAGGTTCAGGATACAAGTAGGTATTTCTTACCCGCTGAGGCGTTTATTGATGTTGAAGGTGAAATTTTAAATAACGCAGCTCCTGCAGCACCAGTAGCATATGGAGACGATGTTAGTGTCGGTTTTGTTAATAATGGTATTATGGCGTTATTTGATAGTGCTACGTATATGATTGATGGTAAAAATATTGAATCAATTCAGAAAGACGTTGACGTTGCAACGACAATACTTGGCCTTGCAAGATACAGCGATGATTATTCAAGATCGGCTGGTCCGTCAATGATGTTTGCAAAGGATACAACTGATTCTCCAGAGTATCGACAATATGAAATAGGACAACCAAGAAATTTTGCTAGAAACGCCAATGCGGATGTACAAAGTATGATTATTAATGTAGATCCAGATTTTAACTTAGGATTTAGATCACGTCGAGCAATGTTGCGTGGTGGAAGAAGAGCATTTTCATGTGCCATTCCACTATCACATATATTTGGATTTTGTAGAAATGTCAGAAAAGTCATTTTCGGAGCTAAGCATACAGTTGTACTTGTACGAAAAGCAACCGACAACGATGCATTATGGCGACCCGCTGGTGATGCTGGCAGAGTAATTCTGACAAAACTTTCATTATGGATGCCGGTGATGACTCCAACAATACCTAAAGAAGAACATCTACTCTCTTTTATGAATCAAGGTGGTAAATCAGCATTATTGTGGTTAACAATGACCACAGATGCTATCCAGAGTAATATTAATGGTTTATTTACATGGCAAATAGCTTCTCAGCAAGGTGTTTCTGCGCCACGACATATATTTATTGCGCTTCAAGATACTACACGAGTGGATAATCAACTACGTAGTATTATGATATTTGACAATCTTAATGTTTCTGAAGTTTCTTTAAGAATAAATGGACATCAAGAACCATCCGAGGATATATTACTGAATTTTGAACAAAATCATGTAGCACGTGCATATCATCGTCTAATGACGTTCATGGGACGTGATCAAAATATTGATACTGGTTTACAAATATCACAATTGGATTTTACAACCCTATATCCAATTTATTACTTTTCGCTCGAACATTTAGATTTAGCCAGACAGTCAGTAGTTGATATACATTTTCGAGCTCGTGTGACACTACCAGTAGCACCAGCACCATTAATTCCTAATTACAGAGCAAATGCTGTCATACTCAGTGATAAATCAATGTTACTTGAAGGTGTTGGTGGACGAATGAGAGTCGTTGATGCTCCAGTAGAAAACATGTAATTAGATCGTTTATGAATATTATAATGTCGTATAATCACGTTAGTGTTAGTCTGACTCCTGGTCAGATTAAAAGGATACAATCAGCATAAAAAATAACTGTGGATTAAAAATATCGCTAAAGAAAGATCAGATGAGCGGTTCAAATAAATTATCTCTTACAGAACGTCAGCTCGGCATTTCAATGAAGCAAAAAATCAAATAAAGGTATAAAACTTAATCTTTCTGCGGGTGCCATTAAAGATATAATTAAGACGGGTGGTATATTTCCACTTCTTGCTGCTATACCAGCATTAATTGCCGCTGCAGCCCCAGCTGTTGCAAAAGCAGCTGCATTAGGTGCTGTTGGAACCGCTGCTGGAATGGCATTAAAGAAAGCAACAGGAAAGGGAATCAAAAAAAAGGGAAGGGGTCTAAGATTACCAGGGACTCCACATTCATGGTACGGAAAGGGCCTAAGATTACCAGGGACAGTTTACTGATATCTCCTATGTCCAATTTTGATTTACTAGATGCTGCTAAAAAATTAAAAATAAAAAATTTTAGAGGAGTTTTCATGCGCGATCAATTACCAAAACAACCAAACAATATAGAAACCGGTATTATTAATCTCGATGAAAATTCGGGTCCAGGCACGCATTGGGTCGGATATGCAATAGATCCACGTGGAATTATTTATTTGATTCATATGGACTAGCTCCACCAAAAGAATTCTTAAAGTATATTAGCGGCTATCAAAGTACTCCAATATGGTATTCAACGTTACCAACACAAACATTAACTGATCCACCAATATGTGGTCGAGAAGTACTTAACGTACTTGATGCTGTATCAAAATCAACAAAACCACCCCACAAAGTTGTGCTTGAATATACTACGACGTCACATTTAAACAGATATTAGTAAATATAATGGTGGATATTTATGGAAGATCTTCTCGTGGTAAAGGTCATCAGCAAGCTGATTTATCTAAATACGCAACTCTCGATCAGCTCAGAAATGAGATTGACGATTTATTAAATATAACCAGTGTGGATCAAAACGAAGTAGTCGTTTTTCAGGATAAAGAAGGACGATTAAAAACTAGTAATATACAACTACCAGATGTACTTATACGAGTTCCTAATGCTGTTGTTAATAATATAGTTACTTTTACTGATCAGGGTAAAATACAAGATTCCGGTACGTCAGTCAGCGATTATATTAAGAAAACTGGTGATTCATTTACAGGTAGCATTATTATGAATCAAAATAAAATTACAGGTCTTGGAAACCCAACCGCAGATGCAGACGCCGCAACAAAGAAATATGTCGACGATCAAGAATCTAAATACGTATTGGTCAACGGCGGTATAATGCGTGCATTTCTTAATATGAATAATAATGGCATTAATAATCTTAGAACACCAGAATTAGATTTTGATGCTGCAACGAAAAAGTATGTTGATGATAAGGAAATTCCTATAACAACTTCGCTAGCTACAATCAATGACGAAATGACTACACTTAGTGCAACTTTTTCTAAACATGTAGAAACGTTCTTAAATTTTCGTAGAAATGTAAACAAACCCATTAAAGAATTTTTTTGGGGAACAACCAACCGTTGAAATAAAACTAGCCGACATTAACACGAAACTCAACGACATTGTCAGTGGAATACCTAATATTGTTCAAAAAACTAATCTGATTAAAATTCCACATGGACAAATTAAAAATATCGTATATACAGTAGCATCAGGATCATCAACATGGACACCACAAAATAACACACTTGAACATACCGCGGAAGTAACTGGGTTATACAGGTTATCTATATACGGTTCGGAAATTACTGCGGCAACTTCATTATCACCGAATGAATATCGTAATCCTCTATTGGTGATGCTAACCAAGAACATCAAAGAAATCTTTACGCTGATATCAACGGAAATACCTCCGAGACGTTACTGGTGGTGCCTAGAATTCGTAACTGAAACTTAATTAAATGACGTTGTTAATATAATGGATCAACCTCAGTCTCGCATCGACGTTCAACGTTACAGATGCAATCAGGTATGTGAGCGTCTCACTAAACTAAATAATTTTATCGACTATTATAACACGAAAATAAAAAAATACAAAAGACGTATAGTTGTCATCGATGTAGTTGTTTACTCGGTTTCTGCTGTTATTACTGGAACAGGATTATTATTATCAACATTGACGATGACAGCGCCTACTGTTATAACCATCATTGTTTCAGCATCAACGACTATTGCTGGTGTTCTCGGTATTATAGCCAAAAAGATAGATACCTGTACAAATGCTAAATTGCACGATTATATGATTAAATTACATACAGTGGCAGATGCATGTTCTAAACTATCTTTGTACGTTTCTTCGTGTGTCAGTGATGGTGAAATATCCGATACTGAATTTGCTATGATGATGAAAACCTATGATGACGCTTTTAAGGTGATCGCTAATGATTTTAACGAATTAAATAATAATGATAATAATAATGACAGACAGGGAGTTACTTCAGCAGATCGTCACTAATACAACTCCGTCAAAAACTACTATGATATCGTTAAGTTCGACCAATCCTGAATTTAGTGTCAATTTTCCAACATCAATTCCTGCAAAAGAGATAGCATTAGCACAATTGCGAGTTTATTATAGCTGGCCAAATATTAGATCAAAACCATTTGGTGGACTACAGCCAAATAATTCATTAGTATTCGCTAATAAGAATAAACCTGATGGAACTCCTGATTGGCAGGTAGTTGCTATTCCAACGGGCAGTTATCAAATAGAACAGATTAATGATGAGTTCCAATGCAGAATTAAATCTATTACAGGAAAAGAATCAAAAATAGCAATTACTGTCTACGAACCGACATTATCAGCGGTTATTGAAATAAATTCCCCTGATTACTCTGTAGATATTTATCAAAGTTCTATTAGATCAGTATTAGGATGGCCTGAAGATCCACCGGTTTATCAAGGACCACCAGAACCACAGAGATCTGATTTCGTCATAGATGTTGAAAAATTTATACAACTTCCAGAATATCGAAAAACTTATCCGTTTATAGAGACTCCGGATACTTATCGTAGTTATGCACAGCATACTCATTATATAGATTTCGTTCGGGGTAAAGGTACAACAAGAATAGCAACAATTAATGTTGAAGAAATTAACTCAAAATCAAGACCAATTAAATCTGAACACGGACGTGTACTTAATGATCTAAAAAATCTATTTTCTAGCATTAGCACTCCCTACAACGATGACTTAAAAAATCAAATAATTGAAACAATACAACATTTGAATCCGGTTGCATCAGACTTAGAATATGTAAATAAGGCTATCGTTGACAGAGAAAAAACATTAAACGCACCGGCAGATAGATTTCATAGTACTTATATAGTTAATGAAGATGATCCTATTCAGCGTGTAAGCTATACACGCTTATTTAAAACAGTATTTCTTAAATATTATGGAATCACAGAAGAACAGCTACCAACATTTGTAATTCCCGGATTTAACTCTGAAGAGCTAAAGAAGTCCGTTAATGATCTTATTGATGAACACTTTAAAAGAATATGTGATTCATGGAAAAAATTAATACCTACACCAACTATTATAAGACATAATAATGATCCACATGGTGGAGGCCGCCATATATCGCCAGGCATTGTAAATATAACATCTACGATCGCGGTCAATTTAGTATGTGACGTAATTGATGACAGTTATCAAGTAGATCTTTCAAAATCTAATCAGGCCCAACAGGGGTATATACTATATTCATTTAGCCCAAAAGACCCGCCCGGTTGGTTAATTATGTCTGAACCAATTAACCCAATTTATTTACGAGTTCATAATCCATTTC
>JAECUM010055239.1:0-19853 GCA_016617855.1 Megalonaias nervosa
TTACAGAAAACAAAATACACGCAGAAAGCTATCCTCGGTCATGCACATAAGACAGGCACATAATATAAATTAAATATGCATAACACCGCCTCTCTTAAGGAAAAAAAGAAACATTTATATTATAAAGCTTCCTTTTACAATGTCGTCCTTGAGCATATGTGTAATATTCTTTAAGGGATTGAAGCTTTCTTTAAGGGATAGAAGTGTTCATCAAGGGATAGCAATTGATCCTATTCTTCCAAAATATTCAATTCTTTAAACCCCACCACCACCACCACGAAAAATGTGCATATTATATGAACTCCAACATTGCGTAATAGATTATTGCAAGTACTACAAAATAAAGTAGGGGGATGGGGTTCTAACATGTTTCTTGAAATCACTTCCCTCAACTCCTATTCCAAGTGTATATGTTCTCTGCCAAAAGACTTAAAAATAGCTATCGTAGAATGAAGTGTCTATATCCTATATTTACGTCTTATGTTGCAATGGTACACAATACATTATGGGTACAATCCTGCTAAGCTCACTAAAGTGGACAAGTCATGCTCGATCTTTGTTAGTCTATATTTGAATCATGAAATGGTCAAGTCAAACTCGATCTTTGTTAGTCTATATTTGAATCATGAAATGGTCAAGTCAAATTCGATCTTTGTTAGTCTATATTTGAATCATGAAATGGTCAAGTCAAACTCGATCTTTGTTAGTCTATATTTGAATCATGAAATGGTCAAGTCAAACTCGATCTTTGTTAGTCTATATTTGAATCATGAAGTTGACATATTAAATGAAATTTGTGAATCGATACTTTGGATGAAAAACTTGTCATAAGATATTCATGTTGAAGTATCGACTTTAACGATCAGTTTGATATATGGTCCAATAATTTTGGTAGGGTTAGGTGTTTTCAAAATCAGTTTGGGTAGTTCCTTTGGCTTCTAAAGCAAATTCATAGTTAGTGTGAATCTGACAACTTGTTTTGAAATAAAATATTCGTCACTCTTCACGATAGCAAACAAACAAAGGCACTGAGTCTCTGAACTAAGATTTTCCAAAAGAATGAAATTTAAAAGAGATTTATTTCACTACTAAAAATCCTGACACGAATGCAAATATCTTGGAACGCTATTAAATATCTTTGAAGGGAAATATTTGGAAATATTATACACATCAATACACTCTTAAGAACATCAACGTGCTACCACGCATCGTCAAACCTTTCAATCAGTCGTATCAGCGATGCATTGGATGTACAACCACATAATTAACCCTGAACACGTCAAGTGAGAAAACTTTGATATTAAGACGTGAAAGTGCATTGGAAAGGATATCCACCTAGACCGCTTCACAAGTAATCGACTATAAAAAGAAGACGAAGTAACCACCTTGCCGTTAAACTTAGCAGCCACCTCTCTTTCTCAGAATTCCTCTCTTCAAGAACCACAAAAGCAACCTCTGTGGGTGTGGTGTGAAGAATGTGCATCTAAAAATCAAATCTTATTTTCTTCTGTCAAGTCTTTGTAAGGTATTATTTACTTGGAGCAACGAGTACAAATTTGAGTTTGCAGTTGACATTCTTTTTCCCAGTCCGTATTTTGAATGTACTACCGACTATAAAATCAATAACAACAGTAGCCTCTCGGTCAACGCCAGTCACCACAACAACTCTTCCCTTCGAAATAGCAACAGCAGCCTTTTTTAGGAACATTTAGAAAATCATCGGACATCGACTGAGTCCACCGTAACCAGAACCGTCGCACTATGAATAACTACTTTTATTTATCCTTAACGAGTGATAGTTGTGTGGATGAGTTTCCAAACAGCACCTTATGTTGTTTCACCTCAAGCCATACAATTGGATCACAAAGCTCATACAGACGTAGCTTTGGTGAAAATAATTATTCATACTCACACCCTGAATATCAGTGACAATCAAAATACTGCCATCGTAGATATCCTGAACGAACACGTTCACGAACAGCTGGACAAATATGAGCCTGGTTATTATGAATAAAAAAACAACCAATCATCATTTGACTACCATTAAAATTCATCGGGCCAATTATGTTAATGCTCTTCAAATAACCACAACTATTGCAGACATTTCTAACGATCAGATTTACAAAGCCCTGGAAACGTTTGCAAAAGTGTACACACTGAGTACCATAAACTTTGGATGAAACGATGTGAAGTCTGTCGCACCGATGTAATGACTACTAACTGCTGTGTAGAGGCACCAGAAATAAACGGTCCTTGCAAAGGTTACTCAAATCTTTCGAAAAGAGACGTAATAATCATGTTTGCAAAAAGTTTGTGTTGTGTATGTTTGTGTAAATTTTGCGTCTTTCTTTGTCGTTCCTCACCAAAATCCTTGTCCCTTTTGATAGTATGTTTGAGAGGGTAAAGCATTGTGTCTATCAGCAACTCCTAGCCTTGTGTGTGATAGTATGTTTGTGTGCATGTAAGTACATGATGTGTGTATAAACAGTTGCACCCTTTTCGTTGACAGTAGTTGTGTGTACTTGGATAGTAATCAAAAATGCCGGTGCTGGATAGTACGGTATGTGCTTGGATAGTAATGAAAAATGCCGGTACTGGATAGAAGGGTGTGTGTTTGGATTGTAATCAAAACATCGGTGCAGGATAGTAGGGTGTGGTCTTTGAATAGTAATCGGAAACCAGCACTTGGGTACTTCATAGTATATGATGTGTTTGGATCAAAACACGGTTGCTGGATAGTAGTGGTGTACGTTTGGATTGTAGATAGCAATTTTAACATTACCATTTCCGTTTCTCCTCAGAGCGGCATCTCCAAGGAAACCTACTGCGTAATTAAGATGGGATTTCCAAGTTTCTCCCCAGAGCAGCAGCTAATGTAAACCTTCAGCGTAATATTAATCCCCACACGTCCCCAGAAAAGCACATATAATTACTAAGGAAACGTATCTGAGTACTTACGTAATGGTACAAAGAAAACTGCACTACGAAATGAATATAAAAGAGAAACGCACATTTTAAAACCTGCATTGAGTCTCAAATTTTACAGGTAATTTCTATGGAGTCTTCGATTACGTTGTCAGAGCTCTTTTTCAGTAACAATTTCATCCATGTGATATTGAAAAGGAAGTAATACAATACAGAAAGAAACAATAGTTGTACCTTGACAGATGGACAAACAAATTATGAATACGATTATCATAAAGTATCATGTAAGGAAAATATTACACTTTACTTCACTCACGTGAATTGTTAAGAATATCACATCTGACGTGGCACAAAATTACTTGATTTAACGATCCATTGGGCAATATCTCTTTCTTACTCATATGATTGCATGTATAATTTATCTAGATTCATGGCAAAGGACTGACATGAAAAGAAACTCGCCTTCCTACTAGCATTGAAACCACTGGGTAAATCAAGGGCAATCCATAATTACTACCCTAGGGTCCTAAGTTAAATAGCAGAGCGAAAACCAACAAGTTTTCTAAAATTCAACCAATAATTTATTTCCATTTAATAAAAGAATGAAAATTTAAAAAGAATTTAAAGTACTAAGATTAGTCCTGAAAATTCTATCACAAGTCCAAATGTATGAAGTTCCAATTGAATTCCAATAGCATTCCAAATAAATTCCGATATTAAATGTGTTCATGTGCCTGTAGTCTCGCATTACGACAATATGGTCTTAAAATAAGTAATAGAAAATAGTGAGAACTAACAAGGTTTGTAACATTCAACAAATAATGTAAAAAGAACTTACGGTATTGCTAATGAATCCTAAATAATGTTATAATATTGAACACAAGTCCTAATGATTAAAGCTCTGAAAAAGCTTAGTGGTATTCTAAAATAAATCCAACACTGGAAGTGTTGATGTGCCTATGGTGGCCTTTGGCGTAGTTAAGTCACTATTTTCCAGAATGTTATTTTTGAGCACTTTGTATTTCCGGAGAAGAATAACATGAATTAAAGAAGTTGAATCAATAAACTCCAGCATAAATGAAATACTGAACACAACAATAACAGAACTGATTCTGCTCAGATCTTAAAGTACGAATAAATAATTTCTAGAAAAATAAGATCATATAGTCCTATACGTGAGTTCAGGTCACAACAATTTCTAAAAGAAAACTATTTCCTAATAAAAAGTTTCATTCTGGAATGTTCCAAATGTTAACAAGATAAAATCTTAGTTATAATTAGAAAGTATATTACTAAATTTATAATAAGAACATGATAAACACGATGTCCTTGACTCAGGCAACATAGTTAACCCATACCCATAAAGAAAATATGAGCTATGTAATTAATTGTTTACAGAATTTTAAAACATCAATGATTCAGGTCATGTTGAAAATAAACTTTATTTTGATCCAATTATCTTTAGCATATAATGAAATAAAAATGATCACACAATAACTAACAGACAAGGAAAATTAAATATACATAGAACACCAACGTGCTAATATGTCAGTGGCCTCGAGTGTGATGATGTGCTAACAGTCTGTTGATGTATCACGATATAATCCAACATGTTCTTGTTTTAATTCACTAAAATTCCAATTAATGTTCCAGTCCTAGAAGAATATTGAGCACATTGTAATTCCTGTGAATAATAATTTTAATAAATAAATCCACCCAAATCAAAAACTGAATACAACAATAAGAATTATCCTGCTTCAGATGTTAAGGCAAAAAGAAGTAATTGCTCCAGTAAACAACATTACATAAAAGCTAAAGCACAATAACAGAGCCATGACGTAGGTCAGTCCCCTTTATCAAGCATTTGATGTTGTCAACAAGTTTTTGGAAATTCCAATTGAAGAAATTAAAATCCTAGACCAAATTTAAATAAACGTGTTGACATCCATTGATACTGATCTCATTATTTAATCTATACCCTTGGAAAAATATTAGCTATGTCTTATCTTGCTTACAAAATAAACGTCACCGGTAAGGTAGACCATAAACATGATTTTGTACACGATCAAGTACAAAATACAGATGTGCATAGAATATAATCATTAAGACGAGCCAAAAATAACACAAATTAAATATACATAATACCTACCCCCATAAAGAAAAAGAAAGATTTATTCTATAAAGCTTTCTTTAGATATTGGTCAAGTAATTATGTGATTAAAATGACATACGTTGATGTCGCATAAATGACAAAAATATACATGAAGCAATATAATACTTCTATACACGTGAAAGTGCACCTGCAATTAGATTATCTTATCCATATATGTGTCTGATGTAACTATTATATTCCTGCAACATCAAACTCAACTTTAATAATCTCTGATATTTGTTTTTCATATTGTTAAAGAAATTAAGGGGGTTGTGATCACTGAAAACAATAATTGAAGAAGGGGCTAAACTAATATACAATACAGAATGTTGCATAGCTAGTATCAATGCCAAACATTCCTTTTTCCATTGGGGAATAATTTTCCTGGTGCTTATTTAATTTCTTAGAAAAATAGCACACTAGATGATCTACACCAGTATTGTCTTTTTGAATCAATACTCTGCCAGCCCCAACACCATTTGCATCAACATACATTTTAAATGATTGACCGAAATTTGGAGCTGAAAGAACTGGTGTACTCTTGAGTATGACCTTTAACCTTTCAAAGGCCTCCTGTCTTTTATCAGACCAATGAAACTTGGTTTTCTTACTTAACAAATTGGTCAGGGGTTCAACAATTATGGAACACCTGATGTAAAATGTCCGATAATATCCAGCCATACCCAAAAATCTCATCAGGGACAGGGAATTCAGAAATAGCCTTGACCTTAACTTCCATAGGTTTAACCTGTGTCCCGCGATATGTCCTAAAAATGTTACAAAAGCACAGCAAAAGTTCCTTTGGGATAAATTAATTGTCAAATCAAAGAATTTCCGAATGGTTTCGAAATGATCTTTGCAGGTGTAGTTGTAAATGACGACATCATCGATGTAAGCGTCCTAGCTATTTAGGCCAAATCTAATCACGGGCATTAAACGTTGTAAAGGACCAAAAATAAAATCATCCCTGGGTAGGATTAAAAATAAAGTTCTCCACTTTAGAATACATTGTGAAAGAAGTTGGTTTCACAAGAGATTTCTTAAATATGAGAAATAATACCTGGAACTTGGAACATTCAAAAACAATGTGAATATAAATTTCGAAAACAAAGTTTTCTGAAATATTTTAGAGACATTCATATCCCCTACATGAGATCCCAATTTTCTGTTACGACTATATGGTCTTAAACTAAGTAAATGAAAAAGAGCAAGACAAAAACAAACAAGTTTTGTAACATTCAACAAAATAATTTATTTACCGAGAATACAAATTTAGATTTTTAAAGTAAACTTACAGTCTTTGAACTGAAAACTCAAATAATCATGAAAGTTATATCACAAGTCCAAATGTGTGAAGCTCCAATGGAATTCCAGTGGTTTTCCAGATAAATTCCAATATTGAAAGTGTTAATGTGCCTGTAGTCTCGAACAAGTTAGTGTGCAAGTGACCAGAAGTGTGATGATGTGGTATCAGTCTTTGTGGTATCATTACGTTATCGCAAATGTCCTTGTTAGAATTCACTAAAATTCCAAATTCATGTTCAAGTCCAAAAATATTATTGATCACGTTGTAATTCCAGTGAATAATAATTGGAATAAATATATCCACCCAAATCAAAAACTGAACACAACAAAAAGATTGATTCTGCTTCAGATGTTAAGGCAGGAATGAGTAAATTTTCAAGTAAACAAGATTATATAAAAAGCTCAAACACAATAACAGAACCAAGGTGTAGATCAGTTTCCTTCATAAAACATTCAAAATTGTCAACAGATTTAGGAATTTCCAAGTGAAAAACTTAATATGCTAGACTCAAATTCAAATAAACACGTTTACCTCCATTGATAGCCATTTGAATATTTAATCTATACTCATAGAGAAATATTAGCTATGTAGGATGTTACTTACAAAATAAATGTCACTGGTCAGGTAGACCATTAACTTGATTTCGGACAAGGTCACTTTCAAAATACAGATGTACATAACATATAATCATTAACAGAAGCCAACAAATAAGACGAATCAAATATGCAAAACAAGGGACGATGGGAAATTAACATTAACAGATTATGTCACTTGAGGGTCAATGGAAATTTAATATTACCTAATTGTTAAGCATTACTCCATAATATTAAATATACATAACAAAGTAGAATTCAATGATTTGTAAATGAGCACTAAGTTATTTGTTTATCCTATTATTTTTCATTACAATATGAAGAGAGAAACAAATCCATGAACTGAAGGTTTTGCCTTGAGATATATTATAAAAAGAAAATCTACATTTATAGTAGATATAAGGAAATAGTTCTTTATATTGTGCTGTCCAATAGCGTCTACGTATTATAGATTCAAAATGAGATTATTATTTTCTTAATCGATATTTATATTGATATTTAAGAGCTGAATCATCCATCGATATTATAATCGAACCCAATGCAGCGTAAATTGAAATGATTCAAATCTCGAACGATGAGCCCGTTTCACATAATAAAACTATTTTCACCTTAGTAACCAAGGAACGCTTTTCACTGTAATGACTCTCAGATACGTTACAAAATCTAATTTAAATAACTTAATTCATTCCGATTTTAACTCAGCCAGGAATCAAGTTTCTAATTATGATGGATTTGTTTGTGGATCGATTTGTACAATGCATTTCATGAACATTAACAGCACTAGATTAAATCAAATAAATAACTCGTGTATCGAAGCAACGATGCTGCTAACTCAGATTTCCAAAACTATGTCAGAATAAGTCGTCTTGAAGGTAGTGGTCGATATAAATTTCAAAAATATCTTGTTATTATTCAGCAACATAACAATGGTTATTGTACAAAAGAAGTGTACCACATAGCATTCCAACTGTGAGATAAAACAAACTCTGTATTTAAAATATAGATTATCAGGCAAGCCTCATGCGAACTTTAGAAGGTCTCATGCCTACGGTATTTATTGTTGTTGAATGTTTCCATTATTAAGTTTGTCTTAAGCGCGGAATAGCTTTAATGATCGCTTAGTATAAACCCCTTACTAAAAGTCCAGGTACAGATATGTGGAGATTTTATTGTCCAGAAAAATGTTAGGCTTAATAAAGCTGACCAAATGATGTTGCATCGGCTTAGGTGTTTCGTTTAAAAATTAGATCATATACTTCAAAAGAAATTTCATACTGAAAATCGAAACGGCGTAACAAGGAAGGAAGACAAGATGGAAATAAACTGGCAAATATCTCTCCCTTGCCTCCCATCTCTCTCTCTCTCTCTCTCTCTCTCTCTCTCTCTCTCTCTCTCTCTCTCTCTCCACATTTGTACTCACAATGTTTTTTTCGTGACTTTTTCGTGACTTCTCAAGGTATCCAACAATCAAATCTATACCATTTGTATCAGGTTTATCAGAATGTTTTTATACATTCTTGGGGAAAACAAAGGCAATTAATAGCTCTGTATAAAATAAATTCTATGTTTGAGATTGTAACACTTCTCCAATACCTTTAGTGAGACTAACGAAGTCCAAAATACACGATAGCAATCCCAGGATGGAAATTTGGTCTGGTTCAAGGGTAAGTAACCTTTCCTTTGTCACAACAGAGGCATATCGTCGTGAAATCAACCATTCATATGTAATCTTTTGGTACTACATACATTTGTCTATAGACACTTTCTTTGTAATCTTTTGATACTACATACATTTGTCTACAGACACTTTCTATGTAATATTTTGGTACTAGTACATACATTTGTCTATATACACTTTATATGTAATCTTTTGGTACTAGTACATACATTTGTCTATATACACTTTCTATGTATTCTTTTGGTACTAGTACATACATTTCTGTATATACACTTTCTATGTAATCTTTTGGTACTAGTACATACATTTGTCTATATACACTTTCTATGTAATCTTTTGGTACTAGTACATACATTTGTCTATATACACTTTCTATGTAATCTTTTGGTACTAGTACATACATTTGTCTATATACACTTTCTATGTAATCTTTTGGTACTAGTACATACATTTGTCTATATACACTTTCTATGTAATCTTTTGGTACTACATACATTTGTCTATAGACAATTTCTATGTAATTTTTTGGTACTACATACATTTGTCTACAGACACTTTCTGTGTAATCTTTTGGTACTACAGACATTTGTCTACAGACACTCTCTATGTATTCTTTTGTTACTAAAGACATTTGTCTATAGACACTTTCTATGTTATGTATATGTAATTTAATTACTTGTTTGTTAGTTTTAAATTTTTTATTTTTTATTTTATTTTATTCCATTACAATTTTTTAAATGATAATTTTGTCTACTGGATTGGATTTTTTTAGAAATTCAATTCAGTTCTGTTTGACCTGATAAACAGCCAGTAGTTTGAAACATTGTATCTTTTGCTGACCTAGATTCAGAACCAGTGTCAATTTTGGTGTAAACAACCTTTTTTATTCATTTCTAGAGTAAAAATCATTGACTTTAGCTTAGGCTATGCTAGAGTACGTTATAATTGTCATGTAACATTTCTACCTTGTTTTGTAGAGAGGTGATCAGGTTACCCCATCCGGGAATCTGTTTTACGTCTTAATTTACTGTACAGTCGTTTCCTTGAGAAGAAATAGCGAGTTGTGCTTTTAACGTTTGAAGCTCAAAGGTGTTTTGTTGTGACCAGGTTGAGTTGAATCTTTTTATTCTATTCAATTTAAAGTAATTTATTTTCCTTGGAAAATACTAATGCTCATCAAAAACTGGAATATTCTTTGTGATTCAACAAGGAACTGTTGACACGGCAACACTTTGAAGGTTATCGAAGACGTTATCGCCTTCCATCTTGGAATTTCATCGGGATTGGAACAGTGATTCACTTAAGACTTTTGTTGATAGGACTTATATTTTTTAATTCTTGGATTAATTTTTGGATTTGATTCCTAAACCGTAAGTCCTTTTTGTCATTTTTATCTTATTTTCTAGGGAAATAAATTATTTGATAAATTTTACAAACCTTGTTGGCTTCACTCTTTTCTTGTTATTTTTGTACGAGCCTAGACACGTGACACTATATATTCTTTTGGTACTACAGACATTTGTCTATAGACATTTTCTATGTAATCTTTTGGTACTACATAAATTGTCTACAGACACTTTCTTTGTAATCTTTTGGTACTACATTCATTTGTCTACAGACACTTACTATGTAATCTTCTGGTACAACAGACATTTGCCTATAGATACTTTCTATGTCATCTTTTGGTACTACATAGATTTGTCTATAGAGACTTTCTATGTATTCTTTTGGTACTACAGACATTTGTCTATAGATACTTTCTATGTATTCTTTTGGTACTACAGACATTTGTTTAAAGACACTTTCTATGTAATCATTTGCTACTACATACATTTGTCTATAGACACTTTCTATGTCATCTTTTGATGCTACAGACATTTGTCTATAGATACTTTCTATGTATTCTTTTGGTACCATATACATTTATTTAGAGACACTTTCTATGTAATCTTTTGGTACTACAGACATTTGTTTAGAGACACTTTCTATGTAATCATTTGGTACTACATACATTTGTCTATAGACACTTTCTGTGTATTCTTTTGGTACTACATACAGTTGTTAAGAGACACTTTCTATGTAATCTCTTGGTACTACATACATTTGTTTAGAGACCCTTTCTGTGACATGTATTGGTACAACGGACATTTGTCCACAGACACTTTCTATGACATGTATTGTTACAACGGACATTTGTCTACAGACACTTTCTACGACATGTATTGGTACAAAGGACATTTGTTTAGAGACACTTTCTATGACATGTATTGGTACAACGGACATTTGTTTAGAGACACTTTCTATAGCATGTATTGGTACAACGGACATTTGTCTACAGACACTTTCTATGACATATATTGGTTCAACGGACATTTGTCTACAGACACTTTTATTTCTTATGTGTTACAACTGCTATGTCCAAGGGACTTAAAATACGTGCAAAGAGAAAGTGAAAAGTCCAACAAGCATTCTATAATACAAAAGATAAGTTTATTTCCCAAAAATATAAAGTCAAACAGAGTGAAAGAGATACAAATAACTCACAGTATGGTACATATTCCTAGAATTTCCTAAGGTTACTATCAATTCTCTATTAAAAAGGAATCGCTCCAAAAGTATTTTGAATGAACGTTCTAATGCACTTATGTGCAAGCACCATATAAGAAACACTGTTCTAATAACCAAATGATTTTACTACAATTTAAATGAAATCAAAGTTGAATCTGCACAAATATCCTATGATGTTCCACGGCAATCTCACAAAATTAATAATATCCAGATCCTTGAATGTTTCACGATACTCCTGTAAGGTACTATCTGTTTAGAATAATGGTTTTAGTTTTGCAATTAATTTCAACGATTAATACATACATAAGTATAAATTCCTCTCATAACACTTACAAGACTGAATTATAACTTTAGTATAAGAACCTGGTGCTTTAATTCCTTTATATAGTCAACTAATGTGCTGCATATAAATAAATCTGTATTTCTAGAAAAGATTCCCAAACATCTAAATTATTTTATATTGCGAAATACCTTAATAGTCAACACTTGACGTTTTTATAATTTAGCCAATCAGCAGCTAGGGCAGTCATGGCATATCTTCAATACAGATGTACTCCCTAGATTACGTGATGTTTACCTGACCTGCATTCAACATTCTTGGCCTATTGGGACCAAAATAGGATGTTAAGATGAACTTGGCAATTCGACCTTGATTTATGAATGGAAATAGTACAATGTATTGTGCTTGTACTCTAACACGCGACCTGACCTCACCTTTAACGTGCATTATAGTGTTAGAATACCAATAATAAGAACATTGTCATTAACCAAAATGACATAAATGAAAACCATATTATAAAAATAATATATGTGATATTAATATCTGTAACACAACATAAATATCATTATATCAATTGGGAATCTGCTTCAATGTGTCTTTTGTATAGTAAAGTGGTGGTAATGATAGCTATGGGATATATCAATTCAAAACTACAATAAAATCATGATAGAATATATTCCTTCATCTCCCATATATACTGAATACCACACTCCATAACTTTGTATCTTTCTGTGAGCACACATGAAAGGACTGTCAAGACTATTGAGGTATTAGGCATTCCTTCTAGGCAAGGTATCCATGTAAAAGCTTGCTCTCTGTGCACAGATGCTTCCAGAAAACGATTCTGGATAATCAAGTTCTGACATGCTCTTGGTACTGATTACAGGCTAAAAGGTAGATCCTGGTCTATGATATATAATACTAAGTGGCTTCGGATTCCAAGCCAATAGCCATAAGGACATTTTCATGGAGTAAATAGATTGCTTGGAGAAATTATTAAACTTTAATTGTATATTCACCTATTCAGTACCTAGGTCGGGACAGACTTACATTCTTCGCTACCAAAATATGTCTTTGTCATGTAGTACCCCTAGCAAAAATGAGCATGAAATGTCAATCAGACGATAAATTTCGAAATCGGAGGTTTAATACAGAAGATAAATCAAGATATTTTTCAATATCCTCTGCGGAAACAATACAATAACAAAATGTATTATTCCTTCCCATCTTCTGAAGACTTTGTCATGTAAGATCTTTGCAATTGCTGGTCTAGAAAATAAACTGGATTTTTATTATTGCCACATTTTTCCATCTAAGACGTTTACGCTAAAAGGGACTAGCGACCTAATTCAGTCGGCAAAGGACAATAAGGTATCGGAGCAGAAGTGAGTACACGATGCACAAGAGTCAAAGGTTGGCACCTATTGGCATAAACATTTTAAGTTGACCTTGTAATTTAGATGTTGACATCCGTGGAAAGCTACTTTCGCTTTCCATTTAGAAAATGTGTTCTTAGTCAGTTAGACTCCCAACTGAAACGAAGAACTAGTACTGTGTTTGGGATCATAACCATACTAAATAAATCATAAGTTTTTCGAATGTCGATATGTGGTATTTGTGAATCTAGTCTAATAATCACTTCATGCCTTGAAAGCATGTAGTATTCTCGAATATTTTAATATATGCAGGAAATGGGCATTGGTCGATTTTTTCCTCATTCCAAGAACAAAATATTAAAAGAAATCACGTGACTATTGTGTCTTACTTCCTATCAATGAGTATAACGTGATGATATGTATGATGCCTCAACTTGTATATAACTGATTGTATATAACTGATTGAGTCCTACTATATGCAGTTAAGTGTCCCAATTTACCGAGTTGTTTGCGTCTGACATGCAATTATGTATCCCACTTAGCTGGGTTGTTAGAGTCCTATATGCAATTAAGTGTCTCAATTTACCGAGTTGTTTGTGTGCGACATACAATTAAGTATCCCAATTTACCCAATTATTTGAGTCCGAAAAGAAATTAAGTGTCCCATTTTACCAAAGTGTTTCCTTCAAAATCAAAAACATTTCTACAGCACTATTCTGACTGACGTGAGCGACAGTTTATAGTGCTACATGGTACATAAGGTGGTAGAACGTCAGACTCCTAATCCAAAAGGTTGCCAGTTCCATAACCGCTAAAGCCATCGCTGGTCGCTTACCACGGTGTGCTTTTGTGAAATGCGCCTAGCTCCCATTTCTATGATATGATATATCCTATAATAAGTTAAAAGTACGCAACACACCAACCAACCAATTAGCTTATCTTCACTTTTCCCAATCTAAACACACACCCCTAATAAAAGAATAAGCCAGGACCGCACGGGATGCGCAGTTTAGATCTCGAAGAGGAGATAAGAGCAAAACATGTTTTCAGTATTTTGACTTTTTAGTCCATCTCCAAAGGTAAAGAGTAACAAATCTCAAGCAAAATACAAAGATTAATATCCATAATCTTGAAAACACTTGCTTCAAACTGTTAATGATCACATTTGTCAAATATTCAAATATGATAGAGCGTAAGATGGAGCCAGTCACAATCGGTTGTCCAAATTCACGTTACTGGCATGATGTGGCAAACGTATCTACATACTTTCCATGTGCTAGTTTTAACGACTACATGTGAATCTAATGCAAATGTAAACAATGTGGACATTACCAATGTACCTACTGATTAATGTTACCAGTTTACCTACTGATTATGGCATTTAAAAATGACAATATATTTTACTAGTTTCTAACAACCCATGACAATCACCGCTTTGGCTTTTTTTGTTTAATTATCAATCACATGCTAAACAGCTTCTTCCTTCCAATGAGTTCATGAGACGCCGGCTAATATTTTTGGGTTAATGTTGGAGGTGGGGTTGGAGGATGTAGGGGGTGGAACAGGAACAGATATTTGAGTGTTTGAAAATTTAAAACAAATTACTGTAATAGACCTAGAGTATATTATTTCAATGTACGTCAAGTATATAACTTTTATAGATTTTAGTAATTATTTGTTCATAATTGGGAGCTGGTGTTGGGAAAAATATTATCAAGCCGAGTAATAAGCAAATTTCTAGGAGCATACGTCATAATGAGCAGAATTCATGAGACTTAATGGTTACATGGATAAGTTTCTTAACATGGACCTCATAATTTCTTAACATAGGAATTCTCGGGATATTCTAATGTGTAAGCTTTGAGTAAGTCGAGAAAGTACTACGTGTTTCGGTCATGTTTCATAATGCGTGGTGCAAATTCTATGTGTGGTCATCGAATAATTATATAAAAATCATATGTAGTATTTACATGTTTAAGTATCTTTCAGTTAATAGTGAATGCTGTCATAAGGTCCTTGGAACTATTGGAGACATGGATCTCAAGCTCGACTCAGCAGGTGCTGTTTGATTTATTCTATAGCTAGACCAATTGCGTGTTACAATACGTAAACCATTAGGACGCTTAAACACTAAAACAGTGTCAATTTTCAATATTTAGGTGCTACCGAATCTAAAATATTAAACCAATTTTGCCAAGCTGAGCAAGGAACTTATGTTCAAGTCCCTTGGATTACCGGCTGAGTTTTAATTTCGAATACGTTCTACATCTTCACTCCAAAAGGACTTCAATTTAGAGTCCTTGTAACTTCTGTGGATTAATAAGTATATCTTCGTCTTGAATGACGTCTGCGTCAGTACGTTTTCCTTGGCGATGTTGGTGATGTAAGAAATGGTTGAAAATATCGTTAGGCTGTCGTTATATTACTATATTTATAATTTGTGAAAAATTGCCACTATTCCAATCCCATATGGTTACAATGTCCTTGCTATGTATAATGTCCTTGATACTGTAATAAATTTGGGGTAGGCGTCATTTGTAAATACCTCTCCATTTTAAGGATGTATTAGATTTTCGTGATCACATGTTTGATTATGGGAAGTCGGTGTTGGGGAAATATTCCTCAGCCCGAATAATTAGCCAATTACAAGGAGCAAACGTCACAGAACGCAGTGTTGATGAGATTTCATGATGGCAAGGTTTAGTGTTGTAGAGAGCCTAGGTCAGAACCTCATAAATGTCCATGGAGCCAAGTAGTTCCTATTAGAACCTAATTGTGTGGAATGATTGTGGGTCTCCATGTGAATTATTTGTCTATTGATCGGTGCTAAATTTACTGACAACTTCAAAGAAAATAAATTACAAAATATTCAGAATTTTTCAAAATACGCCCCTTATATACAAAAAAGGTATATAAGAATATTATTAGTACTTTTCTTCAAGAGAGGACGCGAGCGAAATAGCGTGAAACAAAGTTGTTATTGTGTTTCCAATTCACGAAATCAATACGAATTAAATATTTTATATTTTTCTTCAAATTTATAATTAATACACATTTAAAGGAGAGATGTAGGTCATTAAAACAGAATACAAATGGTGAGTGCACACAATCAAATGCCAATGGTGAATGCACATAATCAATTGTCAATAGTGAGTGCACAATCAGTATCCCAAATGTGAGTGCGCACAATAAGATGCCAATAGTGAGTGCACGCAATCAGAATGCCAATGCTGAGTGAACACAAGCAGAAAGCCAATGTGATTGTACACAATCGAATGCAAATGGTGAGTGCAAACAACGAAATGCCGATGGTGAGTGAACAATCAGTATGCCAAATGTGAGTGCACACAATCAAATGCCAATGGTGAGTGCACACAATCGAATGCAAATAGTGAGTGCAGGATTTCAATTGTGACTGCACACAATCACGTGCGAATGGTAAGTGCACACAATCAGTATGCCCAATGTGAGTGCACACAATCAAATGCCAATGGCGAGTGCAAACAATCAAATGCCAAGGGTGAGTGCACACAATAAAATGCCAATAGGCGAGAAAACACAATCAGAATGCCAATGATGAGTGCAAACAATCAAATACCAATGGTGAGTGCACACAATCAAATGCCAATGGTGAGTGTATACATTCTGAATGCCAATTTGTTGAGTGCACACAGTCAAATGTCAATGGTGAGTGCACACAATCAATTGCCAATGGTGAGTGCACACAATCAAATGCCAATGGTGAGCGCAGGATGTCAAAGATGAGTGCACACAATCAAATGCCAACGGTGAGTGCACACGACCAAATACCAGTGGTGAGTGCACACAATCGGAATGCCAATGATAAGTGGACACAATCAAATGCCAATGGCAAGTGCACACTATAATCATGCCAATGGTGAGTGAACGCAATCAGAATGTCAATAATGAGTGCACACAATCAGAATGCCAATAGTGAGTGAACGCAATCAGAATGCCAATGATCAGTACACACAATCAAATGCCAATGGTGAGTGCACACAATCAAGGAGTGCACACAATCAGAATGCCAATGGTGAATGCACACAATCAAATGCCAATGGTGAGTGCACACAATCAGAATTCCCATGGTGAATGCAAACAATCAAATGTCAATGGTGAGTGAACACAATCAAATGCCAGTGCTGAGTGCACACAATCAAATGCCAATGGCGAGTGCACACAATCAGAATGTCAATGGTGAGTGCGTACAATCAAATGCCATTGGTGAGTGAACACAGTCAGAATGCCCATGGTGAATGCACACAATCAAATGCCAATGGTGAGTGCACACAGTGAGTGCACACAACCAGAATACCAGTAGTGAGTGCACACAATCAAATGTCAATGGCGAGTGCACACAATCAGAATGCCAATGGTGAGTGAACATAATCAGAATGCCAAAGAATAAACACAATCAAATGCTAATGGTGAGTGCACAAAATCAGAATACCAATAGTGGGTGGACACAATTAAATGCCAATGGTGCGTGCACACAATCAGATGCCTATCGTGAGTGAACACAATCAGAATGCCAATGATGAGGGCACACGATCGAATGCCAATGTTAAGTGGACACAATCGAATGCCAATGGTGAGTGCAGGATGTCAATGGTGAGTACATACAATCGGTATGCCAATGGTGAGTACACACAATCAGAATGCCAATGGTGAGTACACACAATCAGAATGCCATTGGTGAGTGCAGAATGCCAATGGTGAGTGAACACAATTCGGTTGCATGACCACATATGTAACCTTGCTTAGGAAAATGTACTACATATTAACATCGATCGACGATGGAGTGACAATTCCGTGTTGTTTCCTCTAACGTTTCACACCCTGTCTGAGATATTTTGGACTGTTATGGTGACGTTGGAGGTCAGATCACGTTCTGTATAGATAATATGGAATATACAAGATCGAAGCGGTAAAGAGTAATGGCTTTGAACGGAGGCTAGCAGACTTAGGTCACATTACTTTGAATCCTACCTGCCTGATATTAATAAGTATAATATCTATCTTTCCATTCACACAATTAAAAATGATTTCCTTTCCTTAAAAAGCGAACGTGCCATACCCACATTGATTAAAATCGAAATATATTTATCATTAAAAATCAAGGAAACTAACAACGTACAGATATGCTGCTTCTACTTTATTGCAATTTGTGGCTGTTGTGATTTCAAATGTGAAGTCACCTATCAAACGTAGTGACTGTATATACAAAGGTAACAGTGATCACCATGGCCTACTTTGGCCGACATTTAATAGTACTGTCCAAGGACACGTACCATTTGGCGACAAGTCAGTAGAACTGGTTACCGTTCACTTGGAATTTCACACTTGAGATCGAATACAGAGTAGTCAGATGTATCTGCTCGCCTAAGTATTACATCGCCAAAGAAATTAGGATCCTTGGATAAGTCTAAACACGGGTTGTTTTAAAATGGTTCGCCCCTTAATTTAACAGCTAACATAGAAGGTTACAAAAATGTCTAGGAAACAGTTTTAGTAGATTCCACGGCCCTTCTTGTCCAGTCAAAACTATAATATGTCCGATGAATGTGCGCATGCGCTGTTCGATTCACGTCTGACTATAGAAGGCGAAGGAAAAGGTAAGATACCTTATTTGAAGCAACTTATTGCTCTTTGTTTCTAAGTTGACACGTTTTGTTTTCAAACTGCTGTTTTGCCCGACTCGGTCAACCACCCCTACCCCTTCAACAAAACATGCAAAGAAAGCGAAAAAGGTATTAGTGCTACAAAATAGATCCTTGTCTGGTACACCAGCCTCTCGATATGACGCATTTGCCTATAATAATGAAGTTTTCTCTACTCATCTAACAAATACAGCCCAATATTGTCGTATACGCTGTGCTTCTTACACCATACTCCTATTACAGTCAACCAGTTTTGTCTGAGTTAAGAAAGTCATTTAAAAGGTACTACATTTTCTTCAATAAATAAATACAGCCCATGAATTCCAGTATACGATGTCTCAGTTCTGACAAAGAGGACGTTCTAGAATCATCTTTGAAACGCATTACCCTTAGCAATTTGAAATCATTTGCACCTCACTCCTCATGCCCCATACTATTTCAAAAACTGCCTTTGCCCTGACGCTCTTTTGAACTGTTGGTCGTCTAAACGTGAGTCCTTTGATTCTGTGGTTTAGTACATGAGAACCATGACTGGTTAATTTGGCTGAGTGCGAAGTTCACTTCGAAATCCCAGCAAGAATAACGGAAAAGGAACCAGACTCAGCAATGCTGTCTAAATATGAAAACGTTACGGGAATATTGTAACTTCTAAAGACGTGCTGCCTTACAGTGTCATAGGTCCGGTGCTCCATCACTACTATGAAGTATTTCCTCTTTTATTCTAGACAATCATCTACACGTTTTTGCATCAAAGTCGTTTTAAAAGAGATGGCCATAGAAAATGTAATCCAAATATAATCTGACTAATGTGCCAAATAGTGAGGCATTGTACCAACAAATCTGAAATACTGTGGTAGTCGCATTATACTACTTTAAAGAAGGTTGCTCAGTTCGAAGGATCTGCATTGGCAGTAGAAGTTGGTTTCTGCATTCATTCTCTGTGCCTGATTTCCCCTTCATTCTTTCGATTTCTTTTCTTTTCTTTCCTCAAATTGCTATTATTTACCAGGAATTTTCTCTAAAATCCATCAGGATGTCCTGGATGTGACATATTTCAGCTGAAACATCATACAAAATGTGGAACAGCTCATGATAAATTTTCTTGACTACAACGGCTGTTAGTGGGTGATTTTGATTTAGAAATTTAATTACTTTCTTTCTGCTCGATGTGGAAGAGGCATTGTAACCCCATAAGCGATTACATATGTGAAGTTGGTAAACACAAAACAAACTAAAACCAAATAAAACACAATAACATGTTGAGTTTTTTTTTTGTTTTTTTTTTTTTTTTTCT
>JAECUM010055240.1:0-14731 GCA_016617855.1 Megalonaias nervosa
TTATATTTTTTTTCTTTCATATTGTTGATGTGCTAGGTAGATTGGCATTTTTCACGTTATTTTTTTATAAATGCATTTAAGAGCTTTTTCCATATATTACTGATGTAAACAATGGTATTGCAAAATACAGTATTTAGTAAATATACAGAGCCCATACACTGTTTGCCATATATAGTGACCATAAACTGCTTGCTTTATGGAAACGTTAAACCAATCACCAGGCAAGAGTTTTCGTCAGGTCGTGCCTGAGCGTACCTGGAATAGTTGTGCAAAAACTATGGCTCAAACAGCACACGAAATTCCAATATGTGATTACAGACGATGTCTAACTATACTCCACTTGTCCAACTGGGTAAATATGTTTTAAATATCTAAGAATGTAGAGTACGTCAGCGAACGCAATAACAGAAGTCACTATCAAAATGTCAAAATGTACAGGAATAAACAAATTCAGTTATGAAGGAACTGTCATATGCAATTTATGTTATATATTGTTGTATTTCCTTTCATACTTTTCTATCTATATTATAGTATTGATTTATGAACTTGTAACGCGTTACTGAAAAACATGTTTGACTTGTTTCTTGAACACCAGATACCAAATTCAAGAACGCTGTTTTCATCATAGTATGAAAAGTGATACATAAAAGATGGATATATATATATATATATATATATATATATATATATATATATATATATATATATATATATATATATATATATATATATTATAGGTCTGATAGTATTAATTTCCATTTATAAAGGTGACGGTGTTTTAGAAAACGACTAGTTTGCAGTAGCACCATTTGTTCAGGGTACGTGTTAATCATACATTTAAAACATTGCCTTCAAAATATTGATAAACTAATGGTTTCGCGTGTGGGTATTGTGATTGTACATTTTCAGCCAAAGTTGCTTCAAAAACCTTTATTCTTTTGGTTTCTTTACTTCTATTCGTCTCACTCCCTATCTCAGACCATGTACGTTTTCATTAACTCTTGTCAAATGAACTCTCATTAGTTCCTTACTCCGTATAAACTTGTATATTGTGTCATCCATGCAGGAGCAAACGATTATGGCTTACGTTTATGAATAGTGTCATTCCAGATATTTGTAAAATCAAATTAAAACCTTACATGAATTCAGCAGCACACGTTTTAGTAATACGCAGTTACTAAACACTTGAAATATGTATGAAAACGTAATAAAATAAATTGTAAATTAAAGTATCTGAGTAATCAAAATAATCTTTCTCTTCAGAGTATAATCTATTTGTTAGTTTATCATGGGCCTATGTAGATTGATGTATTGAAATCAGTGTTTGTTTTACCGCTTTGAAACAGTTACTTATAACTTTCATAATTGCTTTATCATCTTTATACATATAACTTCTACACAAAGATATCGTAAATTGTTTTTAAATTGTGAAGCTTACTTTCCATGTCATTGTTTTTATTTAAATAAACTGCATGTACTAATGTTCAAGAAACGACATTTTAAATCTTAATATATTTTGACGGGTCTTAAGTTTTAACTCGTATATTTAATTATTTTAAACACTGCAACGGAATTTTTTCACAGCATAATGTAAGAATATTGTTACACGCTAAAGGTCTTTATTGTACCTCACTACCGGCTTTTCTTGTTACAATTATGCTGCTTAAACTGTTTATCAGCATATATCACTAGACACAGATTTATGCTTCATGGCAAACGTGTAATATACATTTATTTGTGTTACATTACAGGAGCAACATTTGTTTACGTGAGAATGAATTTAAGCAATCTTCAGGTATGACTGGCTTTGTATACATTTGCTAACCTAAAGAAGGACATGCATAGTAAATACTGAAGAACTGGATAAATTTACCAAATCTTGACTGGATAGGCTAATGGGAAGAATGCATTATGTGTGTGTGTGTGTGTGTGTGTGTGTGTGTGTGTGTGATTTGGATTTTTAACGTAGCTTTAACAATTCTTCAGTCATATCACTACGATATCTGCAGTGTGGCAGTTTATAGTGATGTCGAGCACAGGGGCATCATGCCGCAGATATGTAGCATGATGTCCCGCCTAGTCACATTATCCTGACACCAGGCCGATCAGTCCTAACACTATAACACTAACCTCTTAATGCTGAGCTCCAAGCGAGGCAGCTGTTAGTACCAATTTTATCAGTCTTTGGTATGACTCGGCCGGGGACCGAACCCACGACCTCCCGCATCCGAGGCGGACGCTCTAGCCACTAGGCCAGGAATGCATAGAAGCAGTACAGCTAAAATAAAGACTGCGAATGACTTGCATAGTATTTTAGTTTATTATATAGACGAGGTCTGTATAAGGAACATGTGTCATCATTTCTTATTCATAATACCAAATCAGAAAATGCTGAAAATAGTTTGTGAACAACCGTTGACGTGACGTGCAATCATAGCGACCTCGTTCTATCGAAAAGTACTGAAAATGTTGGAGTAACCTTTTCACTCCATTCGTCTACAGCAAAAACAAACTTTCTCGAAAGAGGTAATAAGGACAGTACTTGGACCTTTTATGTTTTATTAATTGTGGTTTATTCGTGTGTTTACTGTTGCGGTTAACCCAATGTATTCTTTCGCTAAATATACCTACGATCAGCACAAAGTTTTATATACTAAAAATTTTTAAAATGATGACAAAACGTAAGGGTTAATTTTTGTCATTAAGTACCAAAATTACAGTGTAAGCAAAGCTAGCACTTATGGTAACGCGTTTCATGTACACAGTGTTCAAGTTGCGAAACGTTCGTCTCATTAATAATTCAGATTAATATAGATATAGATTATAATATTAATTCAGATAATATAGATTACTTCTACAGAGCTTGCATAACAAAGAGCTTGCATTTCAGAACAAAACAAAATCACAGAAAGCATAGTGAAATAAATTTTCCTTTCAAATATTCTTAGCTTCAAATAAATGGATATTCTACGCAACGCACAAACAATTCATTTAAACAGGAGACGAACATTCATGTGACACTACAAAAAGCTGCCAAAAGCTGCACTCGTTTCTGCTAAGCTTGACATATTTGGTGTTAAATGTTATTAAGTAAACAGATGTATGGAAAAGCTATAGATTTGCAGTTTGGAAATAGTGGCACCGGAAGTAGCCATCGTTATCTTTCGATGTTTCTTTCATTGATGATTATGGAAAAGAACGAAGAAATACGAATAAGTGTTCTTAACGTCGTATGAAAGTTTCTTGGTCATGTGATGTATTCACCATGTAAAATCATCAAGGTTTTCTCACTTAATTTTGATGACATTTTTGATAAATATTTCTTGGAACTCGGTAACTTTTCATCAAACAAAGAATGCTCATGAGACACAAGTCGTTATATTTGCATGACCTCATGCGATGTCACATAATAAATTCATATTGCTTGCATTTAGGTTTTATAAGGGATGCATCACTTTTACTTCTCATAATTTCCTTATGTTAGTTAATAAATTAATATGGTATATGCAAAGCCGCACGGAGAACAAAACTCTATGTACATATGTGTGTCTTGACTGAAGTTGTGTGACGTAAAGGGGTGTAACCGGACCTTTTCTGCCTCTGTAAAGTAATGTTTAATACAATATTTATATGTATTTATCTTGTAGATGAATAAAAACAAATCTTAAAGGGCTTTTAAGCTGAATGGGTCTAATGACCAAGATTATAATCTTTGATACACACCACAGACACAGACTGATCTTCCTTCCCCCATATTGTTTTTCAAATGAAGCATGAGCATAAATCTGGAATATATAATGCCAGACAACTTGGCGAACACAATACGTCAGCTGTTTATCTAGGTAACATTGCTTAGGTTCGATAAGTGCAAAAACTTGCTTATTTATGACGTTACATGTTTACTTGTATGTCAGCGACGGATCAACAATCTCTATTTGTATTGCGCTTGAAAAGATTAAAATGATCAATCGGGCTCACTAGAAAAAGCCTCACAATACTGCCAAGTCCGATGCAACGGCATCACTATTCTTCATCTAAAGTTCAAGAAAGGTTAACAATAATTCTTCGTCGTTCTGTTATTGTTGCTACGTATTTCGAGCGTAATCTATAAGCCTTGATCTTTCTACAATATTGTAGGATATCATTCAGACCACTCGGTTATCCCAACCAAACTCGGAAACATATACAAATCATCATTTCGCACCATCATTGATGCTTTAATACGAAACTCATGAACTGTTGTCGATAACACCTCTTTGAAAACTATACGGGTCATTACAATGTAACTTAGTGTTATTACTGACGCTGCACAAAAAGATCAAAACCTTTGTGTTTGCCGATCTTGATATACGTTCAGTGCCACTTATGCTGCAATAAATTGTTTCGACTAGTGTGCTAGTTAGGAGTATTCAAAGGTTCACTAGTGTGCTATCGCACAATAGGAGCTAGAATAGTTACTGTACCGATAAATGGAAATATAATTTATCCCTTTGAAATTATATGTTGTACGTATGCAAGATAAAACAAATTAAAATTGTAAAAGTATGCTAGCCGTCCTAATTTACTAAATGCTTAATTATATTTATCGCTCAAAGAGAGGTTATTACAGGGGCAATATCACAGTACACTTTGAAGATATTATCATTTTATTTGTAATACCCATTTAACGGGACGAGATAAGAAGAAAAATGCATTCATCAGAAATATAAGGGAGAAACAAAATGTATAGATATGTCCAGGTTAGCTGGCATTGTGAAAAACAATGCATAAATATGTTTAGGTACATTGCCATTCCGAAGAATAATGCATAGATCCTTCTAGGAAAATTGGCAATCCGAAGAACAATGCATAGAAATGTCCAGGTGAATCGACAATCCCATCCACAATGCATAGATATGTCCAGTTAGATTGGTGATCTGACGAACAGTGCATACATATGTCCAGTTAAATTGTTAATCTAATAAAACGAAATACAACTGGGAAAAAATTATTTTACAGTTGGTAGGTCCTTACTCTGAATAACCTCTTTTGGTTCCTTTTGATTACTTCATACAACATAACACGAATCTTTGTATCATGAATCAAAGATTACATTATGTCGTATGCCGTATGAATTCCCGCAATCAAAAATGCCTTTTGTCGTGCAATTTCCTTCAAGGATATGGCGTTTTGTCATATAATTCCTCTCAAAGAAATGGCTGTTTGTCACTTGATTCCCACCATGCAAATGGCTGTTTGTCACATGATTCCCATCAAGCAAATGGCTGTTTGTCACGTGATTCCCATCAAGCAAATAGCTGTTTGTCACATGATTCCCATCAAGCAAATGGCTGTTTGACACGTGATTCCCATCAAGCAAATGGTTGTTTGTCATATGATTTGCATCAAGCAAATGGCTGTTTGTCACATGATTCCCATCAAGCATATGGCTGTTTGTCAGATAATTGCCATTAAGCAAATGGCTGTTTGTCACATGATTCCCATCAAGCAAATGGCTGTTTGTCACATGATTGCCATTAAGCATATGATTGTTTGTCACAAGATTCCACTCATGTACATGGCTGTTTGTCACATGATCCCCATCAAGCAAATGGATATTTGACATATGATTGCCTTTAAACAAAATGTCTTTATCATTTGATTAATCAAGAAAGTAAATATTTGTCATGTGATTCCATTAAGCAAATGACTGGTTGTCTTATGATTCTCCTCAATCAAATGGCTGCTTATCTTTTGAAATCCTAATTGAAAGAAGACTTCTTTATATTTTGTAAAGTCTCAATTTCTTGATCTATTTACGTGATAAAAGATATGGTTTGTCAAAACGTTTTTAATGTAACATGCAAAGTAATGCTAGATCAACATGTTGTCTACTCTTCTAGCCTTGGACTTGGATTATCATTTTCTATTAAATCTGATACTAAATAACTCGCATCGGATATCTAATAGAAATAATTTCGTGGTTTAGATACCTCCGTTATTAATAGTCATTATCCTATTGTGATTCATTTTATTTCTTCCGAACACTAGCCCTCGAATACCGAGGTCAATGCTGTCATTAGAGCAGGAACCCTTGAATATCGACAAAGATAATAATTAATGCAAAGAAAGATTTAAATCAAAATTAGAATGGAGACTTATCGATTCAGAAAAAATATATAAACGAGCAGCAGAGAGGGTGAACATACCATTTGGGTTTCGCACATACTTTTGTCCCAACTATGAGAAAAAACTGCTATTCTTTATACTTGTTCTCGTCAACTAACACAAACAACGAGAACAACTTCGAGGTAGGACCCTCTCTGCTGCTAACAAATGTCTTGTGAATTTGCAATTTAACAAATGAACATATTATAATGAACAACTGCAAGTGGTTGTTAAAGACATCTGCAGTCTGCAATAAACGATGTCGTGGAGAATACTGCGCTCCTCATAACCGACTTGTGAAGAAATCTCCTGGTTTGCAAATCTGTATTGGATGTGGATTAGCATCACGGTCTGTTATTTGTGCAGCGTGTGGTGGTAACAAGTACAGCGCGTTAATATATTATTATCGAAATCGGACTCCACAACGGGGTTTCATTATGGATAATCCTCCTACTGCACGTGAGTATTTACATAATTACGCTAAAGTAACTCCTGCCGTGGTTGATTTTGAAGGAGACCAAAAAATAATAAATGAGCGAGAACAACGAGAAAAACAAAAACAGGATGATCGAAGAAGCAGAACGAATAAAGATCTGTAGAAAATTAAGATGTACCCATGAAGAGTATATGTCTAAACATAATTGATTATTATTCACCCTCTCTGCTGCTATAAATTAAACAGCCAGTATAAATATTATTAATAAATGAATATTGGAGAACCACATTCAGCTAGATTAGCTCGAGAGCGACTAGAGGCAATTAGAAAATATCTACCCGTCCGTGATTTAGTTAAGAAACAACTACAAGCTCGTCAGGAGTCTCAAGTGGAATTTGCAGAAGGTACAGAACAATTATTTAAACCGATTATCGAACCAACAAAGAAACTTGTTACAGCAACTGAGGCAACACAAAGAGCTCTTGAAACATTACCTGTTGATATTGCTGGCCGCATTCAAGCAGCTCAACCTGGGGCTCAACCACAACCACAACCACAACCACAACCACAACAACCTAAACTAAGAACTAAGATAATAGATAAATTTACGCCTGAAGGTATCGCTGCTATCAGGGATCCAAAAAAATTAATTGATATTGCCGCGTTTGGATATTATGAAAGACAAAAATATGTAAAACCAGAACATGTTAAATCTCTAAGCTCTGCCAATTGGATTAGGGATGTATATCGCATCTTTACTGGTATTCCAGAAATTAGATCTAATGAAGATATTATTAATTATAATGAATTTGATGAGGCTGTACATAAACATGTAGAAGAAAGAGCTAAACAAGTTAAACGACTATCACCATCACCACAACGATTACCACAACAGTTATCATCGTCACCACAACGATCACCACAACAATTACAATTTGAATCACCACGATCACCACCACAACAACTAATGGAACAAATAAAACAAAAAAAACTAGAACAAGATAAACATTTAGAAGAAATGATAAAACGATTTCAATCACCACGACAATCAGTTAGAACAACAGAGGAAGAATATCAAGATCCTGGTGCAACTGGAAGTGGTTTAGGGAGTGGTTTTATTACTTGTCCTAATAACGTTCTTGCTGATGTTGATCGACTAGAAATCCTCATTGGAGGAAAACGAGCTGGTAATAATTCCCCAGAAATCATTAATGAAGCAGCTGATATTTGTAAACGATTATTTACAGGTGGAATTATGGATATTAATGTATATCGGTCCCTCATTAATGAAATCGCCGATGACTACCATAGTGACTAAGTCACTGGATTGAGTATATAATTAAATACAGTTATTATAATAAAATGATCGTACATAGTACTCAACGTGGACCAACCATGGTCAGGGTAGTAAATTCTCGATTGCCAGTATACAAAACAACCTACGGAGATGGACTAGGCGATATTGTTCAGGGTCTGTTTAGAAGGATAGCCCCAAAAGCAATACCGATTGCAAAGCAACTGGGAATGAAAGCTATTGATGTTGTTCGTGAAAAAAGTATTGGTGCTGTTGGTGATGTTGCTAGTAAAGCATTCTCAGCAATCAAAGATAGACTAGCACGATTAATACGACGAAAACCTCAACCTGTAAAATTACCTAGCACTGAAGTAATGCCTGCAAATATTAGTAAAATAATAAATCAAGCTGCTAATCAAAAACTAGCAGAGTTGGCTGATGTACCATTATCAGAAAAAGAATAAAATATAACCGCTAGTCTGATAGCAGGAAGTGGTCTTCGTTTTAGACGGTAATAATTATAATAAAGATGTTCAAACGTATATCTGATCCAGCGTTCGACATAGATGCACCAGTACTCAAAGATGAGTCTGTGCGTGATTATCAATATTATTCTTATGACGCTCGAATTCCAGATCAGCGTGGAAGGATTGAGCTTCAGGTTCAAGATACAAGCAGATATTTCCTACCCGCTGAGGCGTTTATTGAGGTAGAAGGTGAGATTTTAAATAACGCTGCTCCTGCAGCACCAGTAGCATATGGAGCTGAAGTTAGGGTTGGTTTTGTTAATAATGGTATTATGGCGTTATTTGACAGCGCAACGTACATGATTGACGGAACAAATATTGAATCAATTCAGAAAGACGTTGACGTTGCAACTACAATACTTGGCCTTGCAAGATACAGCGAAGATTATTCAAGATCAACTGGTCCATCGGTGAGGTTTGTAAAGGATACTTCTAACCACCCTGACAATAGAAATCATATTATTCGACAGCCCAATAATCGAGCTGTTCCTCCTGTTGCTGCTGCTGTTGAAGATCTATTTTTTCCAAATCCAGAATTTAACTTAGGATTTGCAGCACGTAGATCAATGTTAAAAGGTGACAGAAGAGCGTTTTCATGTGCGATTCCACTGTCACATATCTTTGGATTCTGTAGAAATGTCAGAAAGGTTATTTTTGGAGCCAAACATACGGTTGTACTAGTACGAAAAGCCACGGACGATGATGCATTATGGAGACCCATTGGTGATCCTGGTAAAGTAATTCTGACAAAACTTTCATTATGGATGCCGGTGATGACACCATCAATAACTGAAGAAGATCGGTTACTCTCTTTCATGGGCAGCGGCGGTAAATCGATGTTATCATGGTTAACAATGACCACAGATTCTATCCAGAGTAACATTAATGGTTTATTTACATGGCAAATAGCTTCTCAGCAAGGAATAGCCGCACCACGACATATATTTATTGCATTTCAAGATGCTGCACGGGTAAATGATCAAACACGTAGTATTATGATATTTGATAATCTTGGTGTTTCTGAGGTTTCGTTGAGGATAAATGGACATCAAGAACCATCTGAGGATATATTACTGAATTTCGAGCAAAATCATGTAGCACGTGCATATCATCGTCTTATGTCGTTTATGGGGCGTGATCAGAATGTTGATACTGGTTTACAAATATCGCAGTTAGATTTTACAACCTTATATCCAATTTATTACTTTTCACTCGAACATTTAGATTTAACCAGACAATCAGTAGTTGATATACACTTTCGAGCTCGTGTGACAATAGGAGCTATTGCCAATTACAGAGCAATAGCTGTTATCCTCAGCGATAAATCAATGTTGCTTGAAGGTGCTGGTGGACGAATGAGAGTCGTTGATGCTCCAGTAGAAAATATGTAACACGTAATTAGATCATCTATTATAATTATAATGTCATATAATCACGTTAGTGTTACCCTGACTCCTGGTCAGATTAAAAGACTACAATCAGCATCAAAAAATAACTGTGGAATAAAAATATCGCTAAAAAAAGAACAGATGAGCGGTTCAAATAAATTATCGTTGACCGAGCGTCAATTCAGAAACTTCAATGAAGCCAAAATATCAAATAAAGGTGTAAAACTTAATCTTTCTGCAGGCGCTATCAAAGACATCGCTAAGACGGGTGGTATATTTCCACTTCTCGCAGCTATACCAGCATTATTAGCCGCTGCAACCCCAGCTGTTGCAAAAGCAGCTGTATTAGGCGCTGTTGGAACCGCTGCTGGAATGGCATTAAAGAAAGCAACCGGACAGGGAATAAGAAGAACATCCAAAAAAAGGGAAGAGGTCTAAGATTGCCATGGACCCCATATTCTTACGGAAAGAGTCTAAGACTTCCCGGGACAGTTTACTGATATCGCCTATGTCCAATTTTGATTTACTCGACGCTGCTAAAAAACTAAAAATAAAAAACTTCAGAGGTGTTTTTATGCGCGATCAATTACCTAGAACTGCTACCAGTTCTGAAACTGGTATTATTAATCTCGATAAAAACTCTGGACCAGGCACCCATTGGGATTGATATGCAATTGATCCACGTGGAATTATTTATTTCGATTCATATGGATTAGCGCCACCAAAGGAATTTCTTGATTATGTCAGCAATAATATTGCTCCAATCTGGTATTCAACGTTACCAACACAAACATTAACTGATCCACCAATATGTGGTCGTGAAGTACTTAATGTACTTGATGTTATATCAAAATCAACAAAACCACCTCATAAAGTCGTGCATGAATATACCACATTGTCACATTTAAACAGACATTGATAAATATAATGGTAGATATTTACGGAAGATCTGCTCGTGGTAAAGCTCAGCAGCAAGCTGATTTATCTAAATATGCAACTCTTGATCAGCTCAGAAATGAGATTGACGATTTATTAAATATTACAAGTGTGGAACAAAATGAAGTCGTTGTTTTTCAGGATAAACAAGGACGATTAAAAACGAGTAACATACAACTGCCAGATGTACTCATACGAATTCCTACCGCAGTTGTTGATAATATCGTTATTTTTTCTGATCAGGGTAAAATACAAGATTCTGGTAAGTCAGTTAACGATTTTATCAAGCGAGCTGGTGATTCATTCAGGGGTAGCATTATTATGAATCGAAATAAAATTATAGACCTTGGAAATCCAACCGTAGATACAGACGCCGCAACAAAAAATATGTCGACGATCAAGAATCTAAGTACGTGTTAGTCAACGGTGGTATAATGCGTGCATTTCTCAACATGAATAATAATGGTATTAATAATCTTAGAACACCAGAATCTGATTTTGACGCTGCAACGAAGAAATATGTAGACGATAGCAACATTCCTACGACAAATTCGCTAAAAACAATCAATACCGAAATGACCACACTCAATGGTACTTTTACTAAACACGTGGAAACGTTTTTAAATTTTTGTGGAAACATAAACAAACCCATTAAAGATTTTTTTGGTGATCCACCAACCGTTAACATAAAACTAGCCGACGTTAACATGAAACTCAATGATATTGTTAGTGGAATACCTAATATTGTTCAATAAACTAATCTGATTAAAATTCCACACGGACAAATTAAAAATATCGTGTACACAGTAGCATCAGGATCAACAACATGGACACCGCAAAATAACACTCTCGAACGTACCGCAGAAGTAACTGGGTTATACAGGTTATCTATGTACGGTTTGGAAATTACTGTGGCAACTTCATTATCTCCGAATGTATATCATAATCCTCTATTGGTGATGCTAACCAGGAACATCAAAGAAACGTTTACGTTGATATCAACGGAAATACCTCCGAGACGTTACTGGTGGTGCCTAGAATTCGTAGCTGAATCTTAATTAAATGACGTTGTTAGTATAATGAATCAAGTGACTGAGTCACTTATCGACGTTCAAAGTCACAGATACGCTCAAGTATGTGAGTGTCAAACCAAACTAAAAAATATCATCGACGATTATACAGTAAAAGTAAAAAAATATCGCAGACGTATGGTTGTCATTGATATAATCGTTTACTCAGTTTCCGCTGTTGTTGCTGGATCCGGATTATTATTATCAACGATAACGATGACAGCGCCTGCAGTTATAACAATCGTCGTTTCAACGGCAACAACATGCGCAGACATTTTCAGTATTATCGCTAAGAAGATAGCTACATGTACAAATGATAAATTGCACGAGTATATAATAAAATTACACACAGCAGCAGCGGCGTATTCTAAATTATCGTCATATATTTCCTTGTATCTCAGCGATGGTAAAATATCTGATGAGGAGTTCGCAACGATAATGAAAACCTATGATGAAGCATTCAGAATCGCTGACAATAATCAAGGTGAATTAAATAACAACAATAATAATAATGACTGAGTCTTCAGCAGCGTCGCGAGAATTACTTCAACAGATCGTCACTAATACAACACCGTCAAAAACTACAATGATTTCATTAAGTTCGACCAATCCTGAATTTAGCGTTAACTTTCCAACCGCAATTCATGCAAAAGAAATAGCATTAGCACAGTTACGGGTTTATTATAGCTGGCCTAATATTAGATCAAAACCATTTGGTGGACTACAGCCAAATAATTCATTAGTATTCGCAAATAAGAATAAACCTGATGGAACTCCTGATTGGCAAGTAGTTAGTATTCCAACTGGCAGTTATCAAATAGAACAGATCAACGATGAATTTCAACGCAGAATTAAATCCATTACAGGAAAAGAATCAAAAATAGCAATTACTGTTTACGAACCAACATTATCAGCGGTGACTGAAATAAATTCCCCTGATTATTCTGTAGATATTTATCAAAGTTCGATTAGATCAGTATTAGGATGGCCTGATGTTCCTCCTGTTTATAATGGAATTCTAGAACCAACTAAAAATGAATTTCTCATAACGGGAAAAAATTCATTAAAAATCCAGAATATCGAAAGAAAAATCCATGGTTTTATATAAATTTTGAATTTGATCCAAGCAACGATGAATATTACTTTACTGATTTCGACGGTCAAAGGATCCCTAAGATAACTAGATCAGCATTTAATGTTATCAGAGACACCAGGACGAAGATTGAGAGAGATATTGTTAATGAAGAATTTTTAAAAAAAATTTTAGATCATCTTAAGCCTGAATACGATTAAAAAAACTTAATGATTTAAGAAATTTATTTATTTCATTATCTCAACATTATAACGATGGTGTAAAAAATCAGATAATCGAGTCAATAAAACATTTAAAAAGGATCCTATTTGATTTATACATCGCCAATCGAAGTATTATAAACGTTGCGACTAAAGTCGATAGAAATATTTACACATCTCCAGAACTTAAGCAATTATTTCTTGATCATTACAAAATAACAGAAAAAGATTCACAAACATTTATAATACCAGATTTAAATAACGCTGAAATGAAGAAAACACTCAACGATGTCATTGATGAATATTTCCCTAAAATACATGCAGCGTGGATAAAAATAGCCCCACCACCGGTTATTCTTAAACATAATAACAATCCACATGGTGCAGGTCGTCATATCTCACCTGATACTGTTAATATAACATCAACGATCGCGGTCAATCTAGTATGTGACGTAATTGATAGTAGTTATCAAGTAGATCTTTCAAAGCCTAACCAGGCCCAGCAAGGATATATATTACATACATTCACACCTCAAGTGCCGCCCGGGTGGCTAATTGTATCTGAGCCAATTAATCAAATATACTTATTGTCAAGAGTAAATTTCAAACTCACAGACCAGTCTGGAAACAGCATTGACCTTCGTGGAGAGACGTTATATATTAATTTGTACATACGCTCGTAGAGTAAATATTGCAGTTGTCGTACTTATACTAATGGAACCCAACAGTACATGTGATTGCGCACCAACATTGTTTTTGATAATAATAAGTATTTTTACATATTGTTTGTTTAGCGAATAAATTCTTTTGCAATCGGCGCATCATTCAGAAAATATTATAGATCTGAGAAAATTTACTTGTTTTATGTTATTTTTGCTTGCTTTTTAGTCAAATTTCTAATTTCGTACGGGTCAAACCCTCAGCGTTTCTCTAAATGATTTTCATATTTTTTTACATTTCTTCGTAAAAATAACAGATTTCAAGCAAAAAACAGCAACTAATCATTAAAAAACGAGCAAAAAATGATCAAAATTATACATGTTTGAGAAGAAAATGCTGAAAAACACGAAAATCATTTAGAGAAACCCTGGGGTTATTGCCTTCAGAGTGTTTCAAAATCTAGTCGATTTTCATTGATTTTTAGCCATTTTTCATGCAAAAAACGAGATTTTCGAGCAAAAAACGAGGTTTTTGAACAAAATCAGCGAATAAAAAAAAAACACTAAATATTTTAATCAGCACAACATGCTCTGATTTGTAACTGTAACGTCATTGCTTGTAGAATCCTTGGCAGGTCTCTATCAACACATTTATTATAAAAAATATACATTTTCTCTCAAAACGCAGATAAAAAAATTTTTTTTCACTGATTTTCTCATTGTAATTGATTATATAATAAAGCGCGATAACTCTGCTCTGTCTCTGTAGAGCAAATTAAACGATTATCTCCCTACTACGTGTTATTTATAATCGAGTTATTTCAGTCTCTATACAGACAAGATATATATCGTTTTAAAATAATTATTTAGTGATCTATCTGTTCTCTGTAAGCAATTCGCTGTTAGTGAAGCAGCAGTTTGTAACAGAGAGAGATACTGATGCATCTTTTGACTGATAACCTTAAATTCACGTCGTTTTAT